>JZLH01S0010579.1:8742-28157 GCA_001188425.1 Eucidaris tribuloides
TTGTGAGTAAATAAATAAATAAATAAACATATATATGAATAAATAAATAAATAGAAAAATGAAAATAAATAAATAAATGAATAAATAAATAAATATTGAATAAATAAATAAATGAAATATAAAAAGGATACGCTCCACGATTCAAATCATAACCGCACTAGACTTTGCAGTACAAACACCACTCTACCAACATCTCCGTCATGCTGAAAAAAAAATCGATGAACCCTTTCGACTTATGAGCAACTTACAAATAACGTGCGTGTACGTATGTAAACGACAGCATAACTTACCTACAACGTATGGCCCGAGTATGCGGGACGTATGATCATACGCTGGCATACGTCGAAAAGTTTTGTGCCTGCACAAAATTTTTCGACGAAACTCGTCGTACTACGACGTATACCAGCGTGCTTCAGCGTACACACAACTTATGCAACACTTATACAAAAAATTAACCATAACTTATTCACCGTATGACAACGTATTCGCAAAATTTTTCATACGTCGGCATACGCTGGCTAAATCGTCGAAATTTGTCCAGCGTGCTTCAGCGTGCTTCAGCGTGCACATAACTTACACAAAACTTACCCATAACTTAGTCAACGTATGACGACGTATTCGCCAAATTTTTCATACGTCGGCATACGTTAGCTAAATCGTCAAGGTAAAGGCGCCGTCACACTATGACGAATTGGCATTGCGTACTGCGAACGAATTGAAAAATTCCAAATACGCACAGCATTCCCAGCGAATTAATTCCGTATGGGTGAATTCAACCGAATCGAACGTACTGATAGCGAATCAAAACGAATAAAAAACGTCTCCATCACCATTTCATAACTTATTAACTTACAGACAGTGATCTCTAATCGAACGGCTAACGAGCTTTGCGTACGCTACGCGTACAGTCTGCGAATTCAAGTCGATCACGTGGTGTCTGTGTGCATTTACGAACATATACCTTCTTGAACTCAGCGTCATTTTGTCCTATCATTTTGAGTTTGGGTATCTAATTTCCCCCAGTATGCCGAAATCCAATAGAGCCAAGATTTGTATTTGTATACTATAAAAACGGGAGTACCAAAATTACTCATATGGTATAATTCCAGGGCAAATTGATATGAAAGGCAACCTTTACCTCAATTTAATATTAGCGTGAGAAAAATAGTAATAACCTGAAATCTGGCCAACGGTTAAGGTAACGATGAGCTCATATTTTTGCAAACGTGTTTTATATTGGTGATTTTACTGTTCCGAAATAATGAATTTATTAAATTTCATGGTAAATAGGGATCTTTTTATTAGAAAGATCTTCTTTTCTTTATGATCAATTATGAAAATCTGGAAATTGAGTAATGTAGAATTTTCACCTATATTTAAACAGTATTGTAAAACAGTTATGAGGAATGGGCAAAATATTTTGATCTGGTGGTGTTGCATGAAACTTTTTTCCGGAAAATAAAATTTGATAAAATCTGGTATTTTGAACAGAAGAGTTTTTCCCCTACGGTATGAATGAATATATACCGAATTCGATAACAACAATTTTCATTTATTACCAGAGACCTTTTCCTAGTATAAACATTTTGAACAACAAACCCCATGGGGTAAGGTGTGCAATTTTCTTGCGCAAACACACGGACACACACACACGCGTGCACATACACACACACACACACACACACACACACACACACACACACACACACACACACACACACACACACACACACACACACACACACACACACACACACACACACACACACACACACACACACACACACACACACATACAGACATACAAACACACCCAGATACATGAAGCACAATCTAGTATAAGCATGATAAGCCCACATGGATAAAAATAAGAAGTAAATTTATTTTTGATTCGCTACCAACACGCAAAACGTTCGCAGACAAAGGGCCTCACTTTATGGTCGATCAATGGAAATGTATTGGTGACTTACCGCTTCCGTCCTGTTAACGAATAAAACGTTCGCATTGCAACTTCAGAACGTACGCGCTGCGCATGGCTTGTACGCTTGGCATACGTCGATAAATTTTATGCATGCTTTAATAAAATTTTTCATCGTACGGAACGAACATCAACGTATGATTGCGTATTAAAACGACTAAAAAACGACGTCAAAACGATTCCCAAACGAACGTTAGCGTATGACAACGAATGTCAAAATGTTCCATACGCAATGGATACGCAATGCCAATTCGTCATAGTGTGACGGCGCCTTTAAAGTGCACACTGCCGATCTGTCAACTCGATCAGGCCCGATCAGACCAAAGTTGGACCTGGTCGGTCTAGCTAGACAAGGTAATCGGGGTCAATCTACCTTGATCGGGGTGATCGACAACGCTCTGGCTCCCAACTCGAATGTTTTTGGCATGTTAAAAATACTCGAGTAGGTAACCAGAAAGATGTCGATCAAGGCAGACAGACACCGATCATGGTAGATTGAGCCCGATTACCGGCCGAACTAGACCGAAAAGGCCCAAAATTGGCTTGATCGGGCCTGATCGAGTTGGCATATCGGCAGTGTGAACCTAGCATAACACAATGTTTTTAATGCTGGTGGTAGACAATACAAGCAGTTCGCGATGGGAACAGAATTAGTGTTTGATATATATTTTGTTTTGTTCTAACGTTGTTATGAAAAGCATTTAAAATTGTGTGTTGCTCAGTTTATGACGTTTAAATACTATGAAACACTATATGTATTTAATCAATATTTTATCAAGATTTTCTTTGCGTTGTTTCATTATTGGTTTCTTAAGATAGTTTGTTAACTAATATTGATTTGATAACAATAGTTTGAAATGCTAATTTTGCACATGGATACAAAAAGTGGCGATTTACCAACGACGCAAAATTAATTAAGGTTATATTGACAAAGGCAAATTATAGGTAAGATAAACATAACTATGACACCGAACACATGTACGTTTTGCGAAAATGCAGTACACTCTAAAAACTGAAATGTCATTTCAACAATTAAAAGGGCCTAGGAGATTCCACACTTTCTAAATGTTGCATTTAACATTTTATTCAGTTGGATTCAATATTTATACAGCTGGATAAAAGGTTAAATACAACATTTAGGAAGTGTGGTCAATCCTCGGCCCTCTTAAATGTGGATTTAGCATTTAAGTTTTGAGAATGTACCTAAAACAAATCATTTTGCGTGAACCCTTTTTGAGACAAAATGTACAGTATGCTAATAATAGCAGAGTGAAGAGTAAAGACAACGTTTATTAAATCAACAACCGACAGACAGTTAATGAACCCTATTGTATTACATCATCATTTTATATGATGGTACATCAAATAGATATCAACTCTGAATCAGACATATATTTTGATAAATGTTTCATGGACACTCGAGCTTATGCTAACATACATTTATATTATATTATATATATATATATATATATATATATATATATATATATATGTGTGTGTGTGTGTGTGAGTGTGTGTGTGTTTGTGTGTGTTTGTGTGTGTGTGTGCTTGTGTTAGTGCTATGTTTATTTGTGTGTCTAAATGTGTATGTGTGAATGTGTGTGTGTAGCTAGGTGTATCTGCGCATGTCTGTGGTGTCTGTATGTGTGTGTGTGTGTGTGTGTGTGTATCTGAGTGTGTATCTCTGTGTCTGTGTGTCATGCATTTGTGCGTATGTGTTTATGTGTCTGTGTGTGTGTGTCTGTGTGTTTATAGGCATCTGCGGGTTTGTTTGTTCGTGTCTGTGTCTGTTCGTGTGTGTGTGTGTTTGTTTGTCTGTGTGTGTGTTTGTGTGTGCCTGTGTGTGTACGGTATATATGTGAGTGTCTATTAATGTACCCTTCCTTGCCAGAAGTATTGCAACATACACTATTACGCATGAAT
The DNA here is from genome assembly GCA_001188425.1 of Eucidaris tribuloides. NCBI lineage: Eukaryota > Metazoa > Echinodermata > Echinoidea > Cidaroida > Cidaridae > Eucidaris > Eucidaris tribuloides. Next base: position 12,644 of record JZLH01S0010579.1, read on the forward strand.
TTTGAGTTGTCCTAGTGAAGTCATTATTGGAAAATAACACATTTAACACATGAAATCACTGACTATTCTTTCTCCAGTCGGCGAGATTATCCATTGCAGGCGCACCCACAGCACGCCATTATGAGGACCCATTATCAGACAACACTTCACTGTAACATTAATAAGAATAGTAATCATATAAAGTGCTATCGTGAGGGTAAATTTTTTATTAAACATGATCGCCACACAGTCACACTTCGTGAACGCCCTTGTAACCTCAAAATTATCCTAATAGTTGTCAATCAATAATTTACCAAAAATAAACGAGATTGTTGTATTAATTTCCAAGCCAAATCACGCATCCCGACCCGATAATGCCGGTACAACCTTTTAATTATTTAAAACAAAACTTGGAATTGTACAAAGAGAACGTTGTGTCCTAGTTACAGTACATTCTACATAGACAATTATTTTTTCTTTTTCGTTTGTTCTTATTTTTTGCGAACACACCTAAGTGGATCAACTTGAAAATTGTTCTCAGAACGTCTCTATACTTTTATAAAGGAAAAACACCAGTTTGGCTACGAGATCAAACTATAACATAAAATGATTCTACCGTATATTATTTTTACAGTAGAAATATTTTGACGAGTGATTATGTTGCTATCATCTCCTCCGAAACGCAATAAGCAAACGTAGCAGGGCGCGCAAGATCCAGGGGGGACCAGGGGGACATGTCCGCCCACAATTCGAACAGTGGGGACACAATATCAAATGTCCCCACATTTGGGGGAATATTTTTTTTGTCGCAAGACAATCGTCGTCACGGGGCCCCTCCGGCCCCCCCAGACGCCCCCCGCTGACGGAGTTGTTTCGGCGACTGACAGATGAACCGAGAAACTTTTTGACTTGGATTTGGGAAAAAACTTTTGGTACCGCTACCCCGCTGAGCGAGGTTTTCGGTGGCTGGCGTGACCAGAGACAAAAATGTTGACGCTCGGATTCGAAAAAAAATGTCACTACCCCCCCCCCCCCGCTGAGCGAGTTTTCGTGGCTTGGCGCTGCGCGCGGGAATTGTTGACGCCTGGGTTGTGTTTGGCTTTGGCGCCGCAGATGAACAAATTATGTCCCCCCTACATTTCAAAATAGATTTGCGCCACTGAAACGTAGTAAAGACAAGCGCTGGTCAGAATGGAATTATATACAATGTTCAGAAGTTACTGAGCTTTTCATTTTTTCCGAAAAACTACTGAGGGGAAAAATGAACATTCCCGTTCTATATTGGTACAAGATAATGATAATGATGAAGATGATGATGATGATGTTGATGATGATGATGATGATGATGATGATGATGAAGAAGATGATGATCATGATGAAACTATGATAATGATGATGGTGGTTATGATGATGATGATGATGATGATGATGGTGACGATGATGATGAAGAGAAGATGTGGGAGGAGGAAGGGAAGGAGGATATGATGAGTATGATTATGGTGATGATGAGGTGTAGGAAGACATTAGATGTCATGATGATAATGGTAATGATGATGGTGATGATGGCGATGATGATGATGATGATGATGATGATGATGATGCTGCTGATGGTGGTGATGATGACGATGATGATGATGGTGATGGTGATGGTGATGATGATGATGATGGTGATGGTGATGATGATGATGGTGGTGGTGATAGTGGTGATGATGAGATGATGATGATGATAATGGTGGTGGTGGTGGTAGTAGTGGTAGTGATAGTGGAGATGATGATGATGATGATGATGATGATGAAGTGATTATTTACAATCCTTACACGCAGTGTACAGTATCTGTGAATGTTTATAATGTGTCTGGGTAAATTATATACTTATGAGTGTGTGTCTGTCAACACAATTGGGTGTTAAACACCCCATTCACGTAAACCAACCCCGTTTTTGCTGAAGGTATACCCCCTGTTTTGCTGACCCCCACCAGTGGCGTAACTGCGCTTCCAGCTTCCCTTCGCTTAAACGTATTGACGTACACCTTAGGGAGCAGAGCGACCGAGCTCAGAATTTTTGATTTTACTTGTAACCCTATAAAACCATGTTTCTGATGCATTTTGCTATGTGGACTTGGAGGATAGGGGCACATAATCCTCAAGGATCATAGCAGTGCTGAATAGTGCGATTGTGTGTCTGTGTCTGTGAATGTGTCTGTGAGTGTGTCTGTGAGTGTGTCTGTGTCTGTGTGTGTGTCTGTGAGTGTGTCTGTGAGTGTGTCTGTGTGTGTATCTATGTGAGTGTCTGTTCATGTACGTATCTGTGTGCGACTAAATTTTCATACATTAGTATAATCATAGAACTTCACGATTCTGTGCAGAAGTTTAGAAGCTTCCACCAAACCCTATCTCATAGCATAAACGGAGTTAGAATCCGCCAAAGAAAATAGTGGCAGTTTTGTAATTCTGAATAAATTTGCATAAATTACCATAATTGATAAAATACACAATTCTGAGTAGGAATTTGGAAAATTTTACATAGCTTTATCAGTCTAAGCAGTCAAATTATAATTGTTGAAAAAACAGACGGTAGCAATTTAACATTTTGAACTCACACAGATACAGACACACACAGACAAACACCCGCAGATACGAACACGCAAATAGACACACACAAACACGGAAACACACATAGACACATACAAATATACATAGAGACACATACAACAGACAGACTACGAGACACACTCATACACACAGACACAAACAGATACATACAGAAACACAGACGCAGACTCAAAGACACGCAGACACACAGACACAAACAGAGACACACATACAGACACACAGATACACACACAGATACACACACAGATACACATACACATAGACACACATACACATAGACACACAGACACACAGACACATACAGACATCCACACAGGCACAAACACAAACACAGGCACACAGACATCCACACATAAACACTCAAACACCACAGACACAGACACACACACTGCACACACGTACAACTACACACCCACACGCACTAGTAATATACAGGTATACACACAACACACTCCTCACACACGCACATCTCCACACAAGTGTCTGAATATGACACCCCCCCCCCCCCACACACACACACACACACACACACACACACACACACACACACACACACAATCACAATCACACAATCACACAAAGATATTTGAAATCACCTTGCCAGAGTTTGTTCGTGTGCATGAATACATGTGTGTTTTATTCTTTGATCATTTACCCCTCCTATCGTTTTAATTATGTCACTTATGGTTTTAAACATGTTCTTACAATTTAGTGTGTTTTGATCATAGCTGGCAACAATTTGTGCCATCAACTCCGGGCACAAATGGTCGCCGGCGACATTTTGTGCCGCAACAGTGCTTCCTGTTTGCGATTCTGTTATTTGTGATTCTTACTACTTTGTTGATTGTCACTAGCGCTGCCTAATTAAAGAATTTATCAACACAAATGCACTATTATTAGCAACACTTACACTTATACTTCTAAGATAAAATAATATAGGCCTATCATTTATGACTTTAATCAGACTTAGAGACTGTAAAACAATTACAATATATCAATTATTAAAGTCAATAAAACGTATTCAATAACTTATGTATCCTTGACTTAACTAAATTGGTTAGTAAACAACAATATAAACATGATTGCACGTACAACTTGCATGGTTTAACGCAGGGTTGCCAGTTTGGTGCTTTAATGCCCAAAACACCAGTTTTGGCGTTTTTATATCGTTTGGCATTGAAGAATTCAAAGTGCACGTTAACGGCTTTTTGGCGTTTTTTGGCATACGTCAATGACATACCTAACAAATCATTATAAAAAAAACGATTTTCCGGGCATTTTTCTGTCAAATATTTGCCCCAAATATTTACCCCAAGAAACCTAAAGTATACCGGTGCGCATGCAATTCACGTGCAAAATCTGGCAAAATCTGGCTGCGTGTAAACTGCTGCACTCAAATTGTTGGCAGCGGCAGAAGTTTCAAAGGTGTCATTAATTGATAATAACGTGATTTCCAACCACATCCGCTATGCTGCCCATACTATGCATCAAATGCAAATTTGGCGTTTTTCACATACAAATATACATACAGACACACATAGCAGACACAAGCTAAGAGACACACTCATACACACAGACACAAACACAGACACACAAACAGATACATACAGAAACACACAGACACAGACTCAAACTGTCAAAGACACGCAGACACACAGACACAGAAATGCACTTAGACACACAGATACACACAAACAGACACAGAAAACTGATCCACACAGAGATATACACAGACACACAGACACACATACACATAGACACATAGACATACAAAGGTACACACAGACACACACTGACACTCAAACAGGCACAAACACAAACACACTGGCAGACACATAGATACATACACACAGACACAAAGACACACATAGACACACACACCGCACACACTTACACCTACACACCCAAACCTAAATACACAGGTACACACACAACACACCCATCACACACGCACATCCCCACACTTATGTCGGAAGATGACACCTCCACATACATACACACACACTCACACAAAGATACTTAAATTCACCTTGTCGGATTTTGTTCATGTGCATGGATACATGTGTGTTATATTCTATTCATTTTAATGATGTCACTTATGGCTTTAAACAGGCTTGTACAATCATGCACTTTGATCATGGCTAGCAACAATATATATATATGTGCCAGCAACTCCGGGCACAAATTGTCGCCGGCGACATTATGTGCCGCAACAGTGCTTCCTGTATGCGATTCTGTTATTTGTGATTCTTACTACTTTGTTGATTGTCACTAGCGCTGCCTAATTAAAGAATTTATCAACACAAATGCACTATTATTGCAAACACTTACACGTATACTGACTTTAATCAGACTTAGAGACTATACAACAATTACAATCTATCAATTATTAATATCAATAAAACGTATTCAATAACTTATGTATCCTTGACTTAACTAAATCGGTTAGTAAACAACAATACAAACATGATTGCATGTACAACTTACATGGTTAAACGCAGGGTTGTCAGTTTGGTGTTTTAACGTCCATAACACCGAATTTGGCGTTTTTATGCTAAATGGCTTTTTGACGTTTTTTGGCATATGTCAATGACATACCTACAAAATCATTATAATACCCGATTTTCCGGGGATTTGGAGTCAAATATGTGCCACAAGGATCCAAAAGTATAGCGGTGCGCATAATTCACGCGTAAAATCTGGCTGCGTGTAAACTGCGGCACTCAAATTGTTGGCAGCGGCAGGGGATTTCAAAGGTGTTATGAATATTGATAACAACGTAATGTCTAACCACATCCGCTATGCTGCCCATGATATGCATCAAATGCAAATTTGGCGTTTTTTCACTGAATTTTGCGTGTAAATTGGCGTTATCAGAATCAGAAAACCTGGCAACCCTGGTTAAGTGCAATTCGACTGTTCAGTAAAGTCTTGATCGATTCATTATATCATTACGTCATTACCAAATTATCGTCCTTGGGGTGACAAGACCTCGTATCTCAAACGAAAAGTTAAACATTCATCAGGAGTGCAAAAAAACATGGCTGCCGGTCGAATGTGAGGGCAGTAGTTTTGCGACAGTGACTCTATTTTTTTTTAGATTTAAAATATCAGCTTTCGACACAACAAAAACTGACTTCTTAGATACAAGATTACGTAGAAATCTCATTTTCACCAGAAATTGAGATACAAGTTCTTGTCACCCCAGATTAAATCACTGGCCAATATGATCCAATCTGTTTGTTTGACCTTATAAATTGGTTGATTAATTGATTAATTGATGGATGGATTGATTTGGATTGACCAAAACCACAAGGGACGTTACTAGAGGGGTGTGGGGTGTGACATTCATTTAGATTCAGATTTAGATTCATTATTTTATTGTCCTGACTGGAAATTCACTTTGTTGGCATTACAAATATATTATTATTATTCATTCATTCATTCATTCAAATACATTTATTTCAAATTTCGTTCAATTAAAAATACAATCAAATATCAATTTCAATATCAGGAGTTGCCTGAAAGATACAAACTTGGTTTATGGCAACCCCTTTACAAGTATAAAACATAAAACGACACAAAATAAAAGCATATAAAATAATACAAAGTTACTACAGAAAAAAATCAATGAAATATTGCACAGTGAAGGAAAGATCAAGCGAAATTACAAGTGAGTACTGAAACTTTTAACTGTGTATATGGAATCATTAGTATTTCAGGGAAAAAATATATAAATATCAATATTGGAAATATTGCACATTTATATAAATAAGATGTATCGAACGCATATCAACTGATCATAATGGAAATGAAAAAAAAATCAACATAGAGATACAGCTTAAGATTTTCAATATTGTTCTAGAATAGATTTCTTATGTAACATCTTAAAGTTCCTAATGTGTTCCTGGGCCTTTAGCGAGTCATTAAGTACATTCCAGTGTACAGGACCTTGGTATCGAATGGAATTTCGCTGCAAAAAAGACGTATGTAATCATGGTATATAAAATCGACCTTTTCCTCTCGTATTCACATTATGGACGTCTGAATTCAACAGAAAAAAAAAACTGTTCAAATGCACTCGGCAAAATGCCATGTTTAAATTTGTACATAAATAATAAAGTATTATGAAGTATCAAATCATCAAGCTTTAACAAATGCAAAGCCTTAAAGAGCGGAGATGTATTTGCCCTATAGGAAACATTCATTTATTCTGCAGGTTTTTTTTCCATGCCAATAGCCTCTCCTCATTGTTTTAAAAGTAATAAAGCCCCACACATGCATACTAAATCTGAAAAAAGACATGAATAAACGCAAATTTGTGTGGATGGACAAAATGTAACGTAACTAACCGTAACGTAACTAACCATGTTTTTGATGTTGTAGTCAAAAATGAAAATATTTTTAACAATAAGTTATATATCAAATGACTTATCGAGACACCAGAAATAGCATGAATACCACAGTTTGTTTTAGTTGAAAACAGGTTGAGGAAACTTTGAGGACAACGACTTGTCATTTTTTTTTCATGTCCTTGTTATGTAACGTAACTAACCATAATTAAAATTCTTGTTATTACCCATTGAAACATGTCTCATGATTTTGCTTGATGTTGTGCAGTAGGTGCCAGTCTAGAGAATTGACAGCACCAAAACAGAAAAAAAATATCGAAGCATATTCATATAAGAGCCAAACGTTGAGTAAAGTTTGTCATAAAGTGTAACGTAATTAATCACGGAATTGCCCATATATATATATATATATATATATATATATATATATATGTGTGTGTGTGTGTGTGTGTGTGTGTGTGTGTGTGTGTGTGTGTGTGTGTGTGTGTGTGTGTGTGTGTGTGTGTGTGTGTGTGTGTGTGTGTGTGTGTGTGTGTGTGTGTGTGTGTGTGTGTGTGTGTGTGTGTGCGTGTGTGCGTTCGTGTGTGCCTGTGTGTATATCTATGTAAGTGTCTATTCATGTACCCTCCCTTGCCAAAAGTATTGCAACATACGTTATTACGCATGCAGTTTCAGTTGTCCTAGTGGAGTCATTATTGAAAAATGACACATTTTTTTGAATGAAATTACTGAATATTCTTTCTCCTCCGAGGCAGAGAGATTATCTAATGCAGGCGCACCCACGGCACGCCATTATGAGGACCCATTATCAGACAAGACTTCACTGTAACATTAATAAAGACAGTAATCATATAAAGTGCTATCGTGAGGGAAAATGTTTTATTAAACATAATCGCCACGCAGCCACATTTCGAGAACGCCCTTGTAACTTCAGAATTATCGTAATAGTTGTCAATCAATAATTTACCAAAACTAAAGGAGATTGCTGTATTGCTTTCAAAGGCAAATGCATAATTTGGTGACTGCATGCCGATAATGCTGGTAGAATCTTTCAATTATTCAAAAACAATTGGGAATTGTACAAGGACAACGTTGTGCTCTAGTTACATAAACTATTATTTCCCTTTTTTTGCAAATATGCCTGATTGGATCAACTTAAAATTGTTCTCATAACGTCACTATATATATTTTCATAAAGGAAAAACGCCAGTTTGGCCGTAAACTTTTGTTGGACTTTTGTTGGAAAGTTATTTTCGCCGGCAACCTCCCCCCTCCCCCATTTGAGCACCCCGTATTCATGTACTGCAGTGTTCTCAAGGTGACACAATTAGAGTCCAAAATAATTCAAAAGAAAGAATATACGATTCAGTTCATTTTGTAATTATCAAATGCATGACATGAATTTAGTGGCGTACCGTGGGTCAACTCATTGAGCAGGCACTTAGTCGCTCACCCCAAATTGTATTTTCAGATGGTGGATTATATAGCGCTCCGTACGCCAAGCGTAAGGTACAGGGGCGTCGATCCTGGGGTGGTAAGGGGCAGTCGCCACCCCAATGAAAATATTTGGGGGGGGGGGCAACATAGCAATTTGCCCTCAATAATTTTGGCAACTTGAAAAATTCAGAATATGTAATGCAAGGGTATATTTAAAAGCATTAGAAAGCACTTCAAAGCAATTAAACTTAGTATAAAAATACTATATTAAACATACAAAATGTTTACTTTATCGGCGCGCTTTCGGCGCGACATATTCTGTATTGTTTTTTTCTATTGATTTTTTTTTACATTGTTTGTTTCACTTTCGCCACCCCAATCCGAAGAATGGATCGACACCCATGGTACGGTATACAGCAGTTAAGGGTATTATTATTTTTTTTATCGCCGGCTGTGTGTGTATCTATGTGAGTGTCTGTTACTATATGTGTCTGTGTGCAAATGAATTTCCATACTTTATATAATCATAGAATTTCGCGATTCTGTGCAGAAGTTTGGAAGCTCCCACCAAACCCTGTTTCTCCGCTAAAAAAAGAGCAGTGAAATTTTTGGAATTTTGAATGAATTTCCATAAATTACCATAATTAATTAAATACACAATTCTTATAAGTTTGGAAACTCTTATATAGCTGGGGGTTGAAAAAAACAACAACAGTCAGTAGCAATTTACTATTTTGAACTTACACAGACACAAACACACACATACACAAGTACACATACCGACACACATCCGCAGATACAAACACAAATACACACACAGATAAATATAGACACACACAAACACAGACACAAACACGGAAACACACATAGATACACACACATATACATACAGACACACACACAACCGACACAGACTAAGAGACACACGCATACACACAGAAACACACAGACACAGACGCAAAGACACGCAGACACACTGACACAGAGACACACATACAGACACAAATACACACACACACAAACATACACACACAGCCACACAGACACACACAAACACATACAGATGCACAAACAGGCACAATCACAATCACAGACAGCCACATATAAACGCTCCAACAGCACACACATAGGCACGCACCGACACACACTGACACACACAGACACAAAGGCACACACAGACACGCTGGCAGACACACATACCCATATGCACAGACACAAAGAGACACACACAGACACACACACCGCACACACCTACACCCCCACACTTACTAGTAATACAAAGGCACACACACAATACACTCCTCACACACGCATATTCCCACATAAATGTCTGACGATGACACCCCCACATACACATACACACAATCACACAAAGATACTTAAAATCACCTTGCCATATGTTGTACGTGTGCATGAATAGGTGGGTGTTTTATTTTTTGATCATTTAGAGCAGCTGGTAAATTTTACCAGTTGCTTTAAACAGGCTCGTACAATTAAATGTGTTTTGATTATGGCTGACAAAAATTTGTGCCATCAACTCCGGGCACAAATTGTCGCCGGTGATAATTTGTGCCATCAGGTTTTGCGCAAATCGGCACAAATTGTCGCCGGCGACATTTTGTGCCGCAACAGTGCTTCCTGTCTGCGATTCTGTTATTTGTGATTTTTACTACTTTGTTAATTGTCACTAGCGCTGCCTTGTTGAAGATTTATCAACACAAATGCACTGTATTATAGCCAATACTTACAATTATACTGCTAAGATAAAATAATGATATATAGGCCTATTATTTATGACTTTAATCAGACTTAGAGACCATAAAAAATTACAATCTATCAATTATTAAAGTCAATAAAACGTATTCAATAACTTATGTATCCTTGACTTAACTAAATCGGTTAGTAAACAACAATACAAACATGATTGCATGTACAACTTACATGGTTTAACACCAGTTTGGTGTTTTAACATCCAAAACACCATGCAAATTTGGCGGTTTTTTTTATATCGTTTGGCATTGAAGAATTCAAAGTGCACGTTAACGGCTTTTTGGCGTTTTTGGCACATTTCAATGACATACCTAACAAGGGATTTTCAGTCAAATTTGTGCCACAAAGATCCATAAGTATAGCGGTGCGCATGTAATTCCCGTGCAAAATGTTTCTGCGTGTAAACTGTGGCACTCAAATTGTTGGCAGCGGCAGGGGATTTCAAAGGTGTTATGAATATTGATAACAACGTAATGTCTAACCACATCCGCTATGCTGCCCATTCATGATATGCATCAAATGCAAATTTGGCGTTTTCACTGAATTTGGCGTGTAAATTGGCGTATCAGAATCAGAAAACCTGGCAACCCTGGTTAAGTGCACTTCGACTGTTCAGTAAAGTCTTGATCGATTCATTATATTATTACGTCATTTCCAAATTATCGTCCCTGGGGTGACAAGACCTCATATCTCAACCGAAAAATTAAATGTTTAGGAGTGCAAAAAACATGGCTGCCGGTCGAATGTGAGGGCAGTAGTTTTGCCTTGCGACAGTGACTCTATTTTTTTTATATTTGGTCTTAATGATGCTAAAAATATACATTTTTTTGTGAAAATGTCAAATTTTTACCTGGGAACGGAGGAGAACCCAGACCCTTCCCAATTCATCACAAAACAACAATCGCCACAAATTTGTGGAAAACAAACAAAAATGTCAAGTATGTATTCCTTCATAAAAAAGGAGCGCTGAAACACACATTTTCAAGGCAAAAATGTCAAATTTTCTCACCCTGGGAGGGGATCCACCTCCAGACCTTCCCCAATTTACCATCAATCCACAATCGCGGCTCGCCACAACTTGAACAACAACAAAGTTGCTTATGTAGTCCTTCATTGAAAATGCCCCTGAAAACACATTTTTAATGAGAAAATGTCAGACTATCTCACCATAGGAGCCCCCTCCCAGATCCTCCCCCAATTGATTACCAATCAACAATCGCTACAACCTTTACACATAACAAAAAAGTCATTATGCATTCCTTCACCAAAAAATGGGGGGGGGGGGCTGAAAAGACACATTTTCATGGCGGGAAATGTCAAACTTTCTCACCCTGGGAGGGGATCCCCCTCCCAGTCCCTGCCCAATTGATCACCAATCAACAATCGCCACAAACTTAACACTTAACAAAAAATTCAATACCTTCACCAAAAAGGGGGGGGGGGAGAGAGCTGAAAGGCATATTTTCAAGGGAAAATGTCAAAATTTCTCACCATGGAAGGGGGAGCCCCCTCCCAGACCCCGTCCTAATTCATCACCAATCAACGATCGCTAACAGCAAAATCAACAATGTATGCGACTATGCGTTACTTCAAACATACATCTTGGAAAGTAAGCATGAAAGCGGCGGGTACTTAGATTTGGTCAACGAGAACATACCGGTAGAGGACGAATGAAAACATTGCACTCCCCATCCTGAAAACAAACGGATGACTTTTTTACGCCCTTCGAACAACCCTTACAGTCGGCATTTTCACGGTCGGCAAATTGACCATATACACCCCCATTCAATATAGTCTAGTGACGCCCATGAGAAAACAACATGACTATTCTCGCAAATGGAAACTTCAAACATGGGCAGCAACACTACACTGAACAATATACGAATTTGTGTACGTACAGTGCATTACTTTAAAAGGTTATTGACGTGAAATCAGTGGCGTAGGTAGGATTTTTTCAAATATGTACAAAACACTATATACAGACGTATATAGGCCTATAATATGTGAAACTAATAGAAAGATAAATACCAACACAATGAATAAATGGTTTACTTCTGATAAAACACAAGGGGAAATCGGACTTACCTACTTTAAAGGCAGGGCATCTCTTTTGCATGCCTAAAAATTAGCATTGTGTAAATACAATGGCATTAAGAAGAAAATGCCATCTGGGAACCTTTAGCAAAATATAGAAGCTAGAAACTCAGTTTTAGTGGAATTATAGTAACCGATAGACTCTGATTTGAGTCTTCTCGCGAGAAAAAAATTCCTGCTATAGAACGTACACTAAACAGCTATTGCTTTTCTTTCGCATTTTTCAAATGCTAGTTAATTACTGACCCCCAGATTTCACACACACATTCCCTTAATCAATAGCCTAAGGGCATGGGTCGTCCTGGTCTGCGGAGATGTTTGCAAATGAGATCCACTGCCTTTAAAGCCAACACCCAATCATAATTGAATAAGTACACCATCGGACGATTGAAATTATAACAGATTGTTTTAGAAAGTACATGACCTTGATCGCATCAGAGCTTTTATAAATAGCTGTATACCAAAACGCGTGTTTAGCAAATAAACACTAGTGTTTAAAATATAACAGCGGAAATGCATGTTTAGTAAATGTATGTTTAGATCATTGACACACCGTGTTCAGAAACTAGACACCGATGTTTAATGATTCAACACACGACGTTTAGCCTATAGACATGTTTCACAAATATAGCAAGAATGTGTTTGGAAAAGCGTTTACTCGTTTTTACACTGTAGTAATAGTAACAATGATATTATACAGATAATACACATTAGCGAGGTCGTTAGTAAAAACTATTGACCGCGAGGTAACTTTCTAAAAATCTGAAACACACGAGGCTGAAAGCCGAGTGTGTTTTGGATTTTGAGAAAGTTACCGAGGGTCAATAGTTTGGCTAACGACCGAACGCGTAATGCATGTGCATTATTTGTTTTATAAAATGGTTTCAAAAATCTGAGCGGGCATTAATAAAAACTAATGCCCACTCGCATAACACACAGGATCAACATGACCATTTTATAAATGATAATAACGTTTCATTTAACCAGGGTAGCCTCTTCAGTGACAAAACACTGATGCTCGGATCTTGCAATTATTATAACCCCAATTTCGACCAGGTCCCTATTTCACTCCTAGGTGGAGCAGCAATGTGGATAAATTGCCTTGCTGAAGGACGAACGTGCGCGTGGCGAGAATCGAACCCAGCGTCTCATGTGTGAAAGCCAGAGACCAACCCACTACACCACGAGACCTCCGATCAATTTCTCGTAAATCTAATGCAGAATCTTACACCTCTCAGTCATGTGTCCACTCTCTCATGTCACGACAGGGAGAGACCGGTCTGAGTTGAAGGGCAAAACAATATTTCTACACCGACATCTCGGAATAGATGACCTGATCTCCTCTAGACGAACCCAGTAGATGATTGGATTAATTAAGGGGTTTGAAGCAAACATGACCTCAAATATCACTTGTAACCAAGGGGATGTTTCAACTTCCAATATTATTAGAAACCAAGTTATACAGGGTAACACTGAACACAGGACATTGGTCCCGAAGATTAACATGAATGTTCGCAGGATTTGTCTATTTTCCTTTACTCGCTGTCTCATCATCTCATTCTGACATGGTGTGCGTGTGACGTCACGATAAATGAACCAATAGCAAAGTCCCGTAGAGAAAACGCTCAACATAATGATAATCCAGTAAATCAATACCATGTTAAACCATGGAAAGTTCAAATATGAATCTAAAATGACTATTATCATCACTGCGACACATAGCAACCACATAGCAACGCACGTCACGATGCACCGAGTAGTTGTAATGATGCCTCGAGTACCGAACGGATCCAATCGAATGGTAATGAATCGATAGACAGCGGTGCAGAGAATGCTGAAGAAAGAAACGGGCAGGCATCCAAATAGAAGCACGGTAATAATCAACTGTAACGCATCTATTTGAGCCTCCAATATCTGTAAAAGCAAAGAAAGGGAGTTGTTGAATAATGGGTACGCTAATATTACCTGGCAGATATGTATAATAATGTATAATAATATTTGAGCCTCCAATATCTGTAAAAGCAAAGAAAGGGAGTTGTTGAATAATGGGTACGCTAATATTACCTGGCAGATATGTATAATAAAGATGCAATTACCCATACCAAATCGAAATATCTACACGAGGAAAGTACCTGTGAACACGAATTTTTTTTAGTACTTTCTACCCCTTTTCTTGACAGAAAGTTTTCAGGAATAGCGCAAATAAATGACGCTTCGGACGCCATAACAAGAAAATATGGAAACCAGATTTTTGAGACGTTAGGAAAGAAATAACTATCACGTCTCGATATTTATTTTTTGTTATTGTTGTTAGGATTGTTACAGAGTATCATGATTTCATTGTCATCAGATTTATTTCACACATGTACTTGATCAGCAGTTTGGCATGTAATAGAATCAAAATATGGGACAACATTTTACCAGTAGGAGGGAGTAAGTACACCGATCATACACTTATGTTGTTTTTTTTTCCACATGAGAACTTATTGTTAGAAATGTGGTCAAACTTGACGAAAAGTTTTGAGTAACACTTGTTTGGACCATTAACATCCAAGAAAACATAGAATAATAATGACTGAATATGAGTATTACACTCATCCACTGTAAGTTCCAAGCAGACACGGAGAACGCGAAGAGAAAATCGGCGAGCGTTAGATTAAACAGAAATATGTTCTGTTGTTTCCTCAGATTTGGTCGAAAGAGAAGCAAGAAAAGTATGATCGCGTTCAATAAACATCCTAATATTGAGAAAAGAAATGGCACGTATATCGATATTGCCCTAGCTATGATTTCTTCTCTAGTGAAAGTAAAGGAATCAAATTCCGACAAGTTACTATTATACGACATATTTTTGGCCATTTTCCACAAAACTGGTTTCCGAAATGATGTTTCCCAGTTCAATACGAATGACGTTTTGCAGTTTTCGACAGCACACAAAGTCATGTGATTTTGCCCTCCTGAAATGACATTTGGGATAATATTATTGGCTGTGGAGATAGTGACGTCTACGGTTACGCATGGAACAGGCGTGAAGCTACCTGCCATTTGGTCAATCCTCTTTCTGCCAACATTCATGTTGGGGTTATAAAAAGTGATTACAGCGATTGAGATGAAAGGTATAATGCTTGTCCACTTCAGGATGAAAATATTGTTGTATACTACTGCTACTACTACTACTACTACTACAACTACAACTACTGCCATTAATACTACTACTTCTACTACTACTACTACTACTACTACTACTACTACTACTACTACTACTACTA
>JZLH01S0010582.1:0-10725 GCA_001188425.1 Eucidaris tribuloides
TGCTACCTCTCGGCGCAGCGAAATCGACAACTGAAATGAACACGAAAATCAATAAGTGGGAAAATAAAACGAAAATCTGAAGCCCACGCGGAACAGAAGAGTAAAATGAATTGGAATTCCCAGTTTAAGGATAACTACTTGTACTGGAGTGTGTAGCGTGAAATACATACTATGCGAGACAATGGACCACCATCGAGTCCGAATGATATCATGCAAAGACCTCTTGTTCAATGTAGAGTTCATTGCTCCTGCTCTCAAAACAACCAAAATTGAGCTAATAAGGGCCTATAAAATGTCCCCCTTTAGAACTGGGACACCCTGGGCATAAATTTGGCCATTTTGGAGGCACAGTCTTTGATAACACACAGAACCGTGACATAGGACAAGAAACACGATAACCTTCGGGAGTCCAGCACCGCTTGCCGAACAGCGTGGGGCCGAAACCATAAGGTATTTTTTGCCTACGAGCGGCGTGAAAGGATCGCCTTACAGGAAGATGCGAATGACCGCAAAATGTCACCTAATATTGCATATAGGACTGCAAGGGCTATAGATCCAAGTGCAAGCAGGGTATTACCAATCTAGAAGGGATACCGTGCCTGGAGCTGAGGGGGATAGGATGCGGGAGGATAGGGCCTCATTCTGTAAGACACTGTGGGCTTTGCCACCGAGATTATGCTAAAATCAGTGTCTGGCTTGAAGAGCAAACTATTGAATGACTGAAGAAGAAATATGTACATTGAAATATGTACATTGAAATATATAAGCCTTCATTTGATTGATATATAAATTAATGTTTTAATTAATGATAACAATATCATTAACTACTGAATGATTGAAGAAGAAATATGTACGTTGAAATATATAAGCCTTCATTTGATTGATAAATAAATTGTACAAATGTAAAAATGTAAATGTACAATGTATTAATGATAACAATATCATTGTTAATGATAATGATTCCTAATATATTTACAGAAGATTTGTTACTTGTACAATCTAATGGGAAACAGTTTACAATGGACAAACTTTGCATCACAAGATAAGTTTTGTGATTTGACAAAACAGATCCAAAACTTTACTTTAATTGTTTACAGCCATATCATGATTGTGACAGAACTTCATTTTCAGAGCTAATACATGAATCATAATATAACGAAGCCATCACAAATCCTATTATTTGAATGAGCCATCTTGGAAAACTGATGACCTTGCTCAAGAAATTCTGTTATTATTAAAATGTGTGACCCGTAATCAATGGATGTGAAGCAAAAATAATCATGAACACTAGCATCTTTGCACTATTATTTCATGTTACAATACCTTTAACCCTTTGGAGACTAAACGGGATATCTCAGGCTGGGGTCTATGGAGAATGTGTGTTGTACTGAAATCAAATCGTCATCAAGAAGTTAATTTT
This sequence comes from Eucidaris tribuloides, assembly GCA_001188425.1. Classification (NCBI taxonomy): domain Eukaryota; kingdom Metazoa; phylum Echinodermata; class Echinoidea; order Cidaroida; family Cidaridae; genus Eucidaris; species Eucidaris tribuloides. The sequence goes on from JZLH01S0010582.1 coordinate 1,421, forward strand.
GTTCAGAAAATATTGTTTTGAAGTTAATCGCAAATTACCCAGTTTTCGTAGCACTCAGTAGCAGGTCAACTGACAATGCAGCTCTAGTTGGGAGACGGTGATATATATACTACCGCGATGGTAGTGTCCCTTTAAGACCTCTAGCCCAATCATCAATAAGTTAATTTTGTTCAGAAAATATTGTTTTGAAGTTAATCGCAAATTACCCAGTTTTCGTAGCACTCAGTAGCAGGTCAACTGACAATGCAGCTCTAGTTGGGAGACGGTGATATATATACTACCGCGATGGCAGTGTCCCTTTAAGACCTCTAGCCCAATCATCCATTCACACTTCCAGTAAATCACACACAGTGTCATCTTACAAATATTTTGAATATGTTAATTGAGGCTGATAGATGAAATGGAGGAGGTGTCTGGACAGTAGAAAGATAATAATGGGGGAGGTCAGGTCAATACATGTAGGTTCTAATTCACACTTCAGAGTCTAGTGCTTTTTACATGTGTCACCCCCCCCCCCTTCCATTAAATTGCACATCTTGGATATTCACACCATAGACACCACATAAATGTTTACATACAAACATAAATACTGTCATATTATACACAAGTTTCACTGCAGTTTATTTTGTTTTTCGTCATGAATGCTTAGGGACATGCTATTATGCTATGTGTTATGTGCTATAAAGAACTGAATATTATTATTGGTAATGTTTCCAGTTTCACAAATCTGAGCTGCAAGACACTCCATGCTACTCAGTGTCTACAAATAAGACCTGAAAAACTTGCAGATTAAAAGGATCATTTTACGTTCTTTCACCTTTGGAGACGATCTGATTTCAATATAACATGCATTCTCCATAGACCCCTGACCGATATAACCTCTCATTCTTCGTCTCCAACAGGTTAAAAAGTGAAAATCAATAAGTGATAATTCCATTTTTTTCCATAGTTTTCTGTCTTTAAAAAAATTTTGTCGTAGGACATTAATTCATGTGTTGATTTATCCAGATAACATATTTTGCTGACATCAACATAACTGTCTACAGCTTTGTGTCTTGTAGACAAGGCATCTCGTTTGCATGTGGGAGGGGTGCAAATGAGACTAACTTCCTTTAAGGTATTTGTCTATTCAAACACTATCATGTCAAGCTTCACATGAAATGTTAGCCAATTCCTTCAATTTACCTTCACACACAGGATCCTGTAAACATGGACTCTCAGGGCATGAAACCCATACTGAACACATCACTATTACAAGCAGGGCACAGCAATCATATGCTAGAGTACTTTATAATAGAATCACACAGATCATAATCTCATTAACCCAATGAACAAAACATACCAGTGAGAAAGTAACCCTGGCCACAAGTAGAAGGGGAAAGTACAGAAAACACTCAGCCAAGGGTCAAGGAATGGGCTTCATTTTATTGACCATCAGGGCAGCTTGGGCTCTGGATGTAATCAGGCATAAACTGATAAGGCTGGCAAGGTGTCTGGTTCTAGGCTTGTCCTTAGCAGGACAAAGTTGGATTTCCTTCCAAACTGCCCATAACATCAGATACCAGCAAGGTCACACTATTTCCAGAAACTATTGAAAGAAATGTAGGTTCTGTTTTTCTGAATATATGCTGGTGATAAAAAAAAAATTACCTGATGATTACGATTACGAATTTCATTGATTTATTAAAATTGATGGACCATTTCTTTTCAGAAATATAAATTTCAAATAAAATGCTGGTGGTCATCTGGAGACAATTTTATTAAAATTATCAAATTGCCAGAAACTAGTTCTTACGCTCAGTTTATGGATACATTACATTCATGACTTAGTGCTGTGTCCCGCACTCTGTGGTGACAGAGTATTGGCAGCCATATTCGTTAATTTTGTGATTCGTCATGTCTGTATGTCTTGTTGCTGTCTTGTGGATATGTATGGTCATTATCTGTGTGTCTCTCCCTCCTGGATGATCACAATAATAATGAAAACAATATCACACGGAAAATAATTATTAATTATATTCGCAGAGCATTATTTCAATAATTGTTATTATAATTAATGACACGTTATCCAACATTGTGTTGTATTAAGTTGTGTAAACTATTATCAAGAGTGTTATTGTATAGGCCTAAATATTGAATTCTATGTCATGCATGTAAACAAAACAAATTTCTTTATAGACAATAAATATGAAATATGAAACATGAAATATATGAAATATAACTTACCCTCCCATAAGTATGTCTGTATCTATGTATGTATACATCAACATTATTTCTTGCTTTCTTTCTTTATTAAATGAATGAATAAAGTATCAAAGCATTGAAGTGACCTCTAGAGCTCCACCTACTATGGAAACTGCTGTCAGCACGTTATTCAGCAACATTCTGGAAATAATTCAATGAATTCAACTTTCCAGAAGAGCAAACGCTTATTGACAAATATTCCTCATGCCTACGTCGTAATTACCCTACTTACTTCTGCAGAAAATGTGATAAATCCACCCTACACCAGCTTCCAGATTTCACCCAAGAATGTAGGTCTTCAAATTACCCAGGTATTTGAAATGCTTACCTGAGCCTTTGCACAAATTTACGGTTGATGACATATACACAATACATGTTTTCGTTACAATTTGTACCTAATACCTGCAGGGAAACGCAATCAATCACAATTTTTCAAATATCCTTGTAAAAATCTGTGTCAAGGCACGTTCCGACAGAATTGATTTATATTGCATTAGCATTCCTAGTATGTCATCCTCTTCTAAATGAAAATAATTGATAGAGCAATGCAACTTATAAAATGCCCAATTAGGTAAATGGTTCTAAAGAGAAACTTTCTTGTACATGGAAGCAGCAGTGGCATATTATTACTTCTATCTGAAACTAAATTATAGAAACTGCAAACAAAAACTAATATCATTGAATAAAAACCCTCCAAGTCACCAGCAAACTCTTCAATTGAATCAAAGTTTTATTAGTTCTGGGAGCTCAAAATGTGAGAACGAAATCTAATTTGTAAGGGTACTATGAAAGCATTTTTCAAACTCTGTAAGTATATTACTGAAATCAACTGGATTTTTGTCAAATGTTTCTACAATAGTAAAATAAATGACACACACACACACAAAATGATATTCTGTGATATCTCCTTGGCATACATGTAGACCTGCAGAGTACAAACATTAGATAACTTTGAACAAAATCTGTAGTTTAAAAATAACACAATCAAAATGTATCAGCAAAGCAAAAGAACCTTTTCAAAACAAACATAACCAAGCTCTGGGCATATCATGACAAACATCTACAACTCACTTATAATATAACAGTTCATTCACCACAAAAATTAATACTGGAAATGCATAGTTCATCCAAGTTTCTATAAAAATTCAATATTGAGATAAAGACATCACTTTTTGCTGTAGGAGGGGGAAAAAAAGGACGTCTTGGAATACCAATGAAACACCCAGTATGCCTCTATTGATTTCTTTCAGGAAGGCAGAGATTACCGCAAAGAGATATTTGATGCTCAACGACATCTACACCCCGCTTCTGGACGGGGAAATTATCATCTTTTTCATGAAACCCAAACAAGTTTGTTAGCGTCACGCGCACATTGAATGTGTCATGCGATACGGGCACTATCGGCCGGTGATTCCGATGCACAAAAATGTAGAATCACTGTACATTATCTCTGAGGTATATTTATTTTTTATGTATCATTATATCTGTAAGATGAAAGAAATTTTAACAGTTTCCCTACTCGGGTCTTTCTCCGGACTGAACTTTGTTTGAAGTAAACTACAAATTAGAAATTCGATTTAAATCTCCACAAGTATCATAAAATTCACAGTCATTTATTTACAACATTTTCTGACAGGAAAGTGATAAATCTCAAAAGCTAATTCCGTGATTTTTGCCATTATATAATTTCAAGTGTAAGCTGTCTAACTCTTTGATCTATCATGCCCTTTGGCTATTCTTCTTGTATGTGTAAACAAATGTCATACAAGTTACATCAAATTTTGATACTAAACCATTCATTCAGTAGATGTAGCAAGAGCATTAAGTTCTGCTGACATTGGCCTCAGGAAAAGTATGAAAGGACAAGAAAATTTTGTAACAACCTACTTCATAGAAATTTGCTTTCAAAAATACCTCTAATAATAATTGCAGTTGCAACAATTCGTACACAAAACTGGGCATTACTACGAAATTCCCCTATTGGTGTTAATCATATGAATTTATTTCATTTCTAAACCATGATGTGTAGGGCCTACATATTTTATAGTATTGCAAACATATATCATTTTCTATCTAGATTGTTTCATCATTTTTGTCATGTGAACAGTATATCAAATTTATTTCTTAATTTTTTAACAATTGGACAATGAATTGGAATGCAGAAAAGAGCTCACAATGGATTTCAGCTCACATCATTTCCAGCGAGAAAAATCCAATCCACCCCATTATCTATCATTATGTGATAAACAAGTATGTACAGTGGCTAGAATCAAATTACAGTATAATCGCCACCTGTCTATGTTTACCTTTAAATTGTGATTTAAAATGTATTTATAATTAAATACGTTGTAATGTCACTGCATGATAAGTGTGGATAAGGGATATGTGGTAAGGGAGATGTAAACAATCAAACACTGACACACACAAACATAACTAATTCAAAGACTTATTGTGTAAACAAATGTAAAATTATAAACACACACAAGCACAAAATGTTAATTACACTCATGCCTTTGCCTACTCAGTTTGCATTCCCCACAAATCAAATGCTATCCCCCCTAGAAATTTATTTCCTAATGTTAAGTGTTTACAAAAATTGAAACGTATGTTAAAAACATGGACATAGCATAGATATCCTTAAAACCAGGTATATAATCAATCCCACACTCACAAAAAGACACAACAACTCTCCTTAACAGACAAGTACATTTGCGGCTCCTTCAAGGTCCCTCACATTAAATATAAATGAGTAATGATTTTGCATTTAAAAGTGCTGTCATATAATGAACGCAAATTGGTGATGTATATTCACAGCAGGCTTGATGTAAATTTAACGTATCTGCAGGATATGCCAAGTGACCGGGAAAACGTATAAATGGACAGTGGAGCCGAAAAATTGCTCAGAATCGCTTGAAATTAGCATCTCGCCGAGGAACCAGCACAAAAACTCCTCTGCCTGGATGATTTGATTATGCCAATGAGCCCGTCGCCCGGGAGAACACTAAACACCGCCTGATCAATAATTCTCAAACAGCAATATTAAATCTAGAAAAAATACTCAGGAGCCCGAGCCGTCTTCCAACTCCATCTTCGCCAGGCATTCCGCTTTAAAGGTCATCGGATGCAGATTAGTTAACCCAGCCGGTCGGGGCTGGAGGGTTAAGGCTCTGTTTTGCCTGATTATTCAAATTAACACAACAAATCCTATTTGGTCGAGGCAGCGTAAACGTTGGCCGGGCTCGTAATGAAATCAACGATATGGATAACTAGGTTACGGGGCAATTAACCAGTGGTGGGGTAGGTAGGCATGACAAGCCCTAGCACCGATACCGAGCCGTAAATTGTTTTTATTGTGATGGGAATGGATGCGGGAGATACCTCAAGGGGTCGAGTTACCCAAGTCCGCGGACATTGTGTGCTCTATCGGTGATTACATATTAAAAGCTGTGATTCACGGCCGAGGCCTCCAGTGGCCCGACTATGAAAACCCGTCTTTCCTTTTCTACACACAATGCACAGGTCCGCTCATAATGGAAGCTGCCTTTTTTTTTCGTCCGCAAAGAATGCTATACATAAGGCACAATGCACACTACATACTGTACCACACTCTCCACACATAAACACATATACGCAGAAACACACGAGAGACACTAGTGTTATGCTATAGACGGCTTTCGAGCTTGTGTCCTGTGTGCCATTTCGTGGTAGTTGCACTTTACTGCACAGGATTTTGAGGTGGTAACTCACACCATCTGCGGAACAAATTTAGTGATGTCATCATATATCTCTGAAAAATCCAGATGTGTGCTAAAAGTCAAAGTTCGGTGGCTTCCATTTCACTGTGGAAGTCGCTAAATAATTAGGCAAATGGGATTATGGCATCAAATCCCATCTTTTTAATCATCATTTGAGTTAATTCACCTCTTTAGTCACACAGGCATGATTGTAAAATGTGTATATTAAACATAAGACTTATGTTGCATCACTGCTAAATAAATTGTACATGAAGTACCGACATTAGATTCAATAATACATAACATTCCACCAATATCCACATGTACCTTTTCAAAATTGTTATAACATTTTAGCTACAACTGTACAAAGATTATTTCCACTCTGTTGTAACATCAGACTCAATCAAGCTATAAAAGTAGAGCCTAAGCTTAGCCTATGAATTGCAAAACTACAAAATACTACAAAAAAGGTGAATTTACTGCCCACCAAGCCATCACAGTCATTAGCAATGTGGATGGTTACCTCACTGTTGCACCCCAAGATGACCCCTCACATAAAAAGTTTTCATACAGCAAGTGGCTTTGCTCTTTTTTTTCAAATCATACCTTCAAATTGTCAGAATAGCTTTGAAAAAAAAAATAATAATCAGGGTTCCCAGCATTTCAAGAAAACAAAATTCCCTGATTTTTCCCTCATGAATTCTTAAAATTCTGTGATAATTATTTCAACTCATTTCCAGTTTCACCATAGCTAGTCATCCAATGGAAGTTGTTTTGATACACAACAAAATATAACAGTTTGACTGACTATTTTCGATTTTGGGGTCAATCAAAATTCCCTGACTTTTCCCTGATTTGAGGCATTTTATCAAATTCCCTGACTTTTCACTGACTGGAAAAAAGTAAAATAATTTCCCCTGATTTCCCTGATGGGCTGGAAACCCTGATAATGTCAAATCTAAGGATGAGATGAAATTTGCATCAATGGACTGTTGCTCTGTTTCACATCATGGACTGCTACATGTACTCTCTTACCAGCTAGGAGGAGGATGAGGCATGAGGCAAGAGCCAGCGAGAGCCAAAAAGAACCCACAAGAAGGGCCACTGTATACAAACTGTCGCAACAGCCACATATATCAATACCGTTAATGATAGCCCTTATCGCCCACTCACTTTGAAAAAAGGGTTCAAAGGTTAACTGGCCATTGGAGGCTCGAAATGTACACATTACTCAGTCAGTGATTGATGAAAGCTGCTACTACAGACAGACCAGTGCTCCCTCACTTTTTAGAAGAGTGTGTGGGTTCGTTTCCAACTACTCAAGGGAATGAGGAAGAACACAATGTCTAAGAAAGAAAATTGCATTTATCAATTGTTTGAGATACATGTACACAGTATTACTGAAACAGTGGATTTATGGGGAGGGGCTAGTCTCAGCAAGCGGCACCTTTGGCACAAAAATGAGAAATACTGAAAACTAATATTTTCAGTACTTCCCTTTAGTATTTGGTTTGCTTAGTAACTCCTTGGTTTGACGACCCTTTGCTTTGTTTTGTTTTGGGGGTTTTTTTGCACTAATTTGATTTGTTTCATTTTTGTTAAATTGCCTTTTTTTCCCCCTCTTCCATTTCTTTGCATCGTAAAGGTAACCCCATTTTGCACGAGGAGTGACTTTCCCCCCATTTTCAAAATTTTCCGACCACGAGGCTCAGCACCACTGACCACTGCCCCTACAAAAATCCTGGATTGACGGTACATCTCTGTACACAAAAGATTTTAAACTGATTAAAATCTGTGTTAAATGTTAGTGACATGATTGGGAACACTTGAAAATGTCTCAAGAACCAAATGAGTTGAAATATATACCAACTATACACTAGCTGGAGTGGATCTCCCACCTGGGAGGATTTGTCTGTATTTTGTTTACTTAAGGAGAATCAAGCATAAACATTGGAGTATCTTAATTTTTTCCGTGGATGATAAAAATAAGCCCCATAGAGAGCCACACAGCGGGTTTCCCTGCTACGAGTGATATTGACATTGTTTATTTTAGAATGAGTCAACGTTTGACTACAAGATTTTCACAAGAGAATCCTTGCATAGTTTACTTGATTCCAGAGTAGTTTCAGCCCAAGTTGAGGACTACCCCCAATCATGTCATTTACCTTTAACACAGTGCGAACATCCCATTCCAATCTCAGCTTCGGATGAATCACCTGTATTTATCTGATGCTGCATATAATACACATTGTTTTTACCTAAAAAAAAAATTGGAATGCTTTCAAACTAATCACAGTTCATCCCTACTTACATACATGGGATATCTAGCCAAAAACTTTACATACCAATCTCCTGTACTCACCCAGATTTTCTGTCACCAAATCCACAAGGCCATTGTTCCTAAAGGTGTGATTAATATATTTACATTTGGACAAGATTCCATTTATATTTACACCTCCGTTATCTGCTTAACAACATGATTGCAAGGATCAGCCAAGATCTGGAACAAGGATACATGTGTACTGTATGCAGCACAGAGCAATTAAAGCTGATAACGATTGTCATAGATATCACTTTTTTTTCTCCCACTGCTATGCCCAGATACAATCTAAAATTGTGTTATGTATTTCCATCACACCAACTTTGTATCAGCTTGAGCGATTACTGTGAGGGTACAAAATGGATGCATTATTTCAAAATTATCAGAGGTATAAATGGGTACGATACTATAAAAAATAAAATCTTACCTGTATCTAGTGAATACATGTATAATATCACTGAAGGAAGGTTCAGTAAAAGGAATTTGGTTTGTTCCAATATACAGTATGGCTGTTTCTCTTTATTGAATGTAACATATCTGAGGTTGAACACACTCCTAACCAATATTTTCATTACCGGTACATCAAAAACTGTTTGTTTATTTTCTCCATGAAATGATAGACCTTCCTTTGCTTATAATAACAGTACCACAGGCACAGCACTAGACTGTATGCAGAAAAAATATGTGTGAAGCACTTGTTTGTCAAAGAAAACAGAAACAAATTTTTATTGTGTCACATGTCAATGGCTGAACTAATATGAACTGTTTACTTAGCCAGCAGGATTTGGTCTTGATTTGCTGTGTTTGCATACATTTACACAATCACACATACATGTACATATATATATACACACACATACACACACACACACACACACACACACACACACACACACACACACACACACACACACACACACACACATACACACATACACACATACACACATTCACCTACATGTACACACATACATACACATACAGGCACACACACACAAACACACACA
>JZLH01S0010582.1:37618-52695 GCA_001188425.1 Eucidaris tribuloides
TTTCTGTTTTCCCGGCATTATTCACAACAAATTAAAATGACTTGGCTCAAGTAAAGACATATGATACACTCCAGACAATATGAATCAATCATACCTGAAGTTATGAGTAAGTCTGTAAAAAAATATTCGACAATATAAAAAGACTTGATTTGCATGTAAATGAAGAGTCAAGCTTTATGTGTTTGAATCTGAATTTGTTAAAAAATCTGGCGAGTTACCATTGGAAGTGGTATTAACATAAGATATTTGAGAACTGAATTCTAAACCTGATCCATCACTTAATCCATAGGCCTATCCTATTAGAAATGTAAAAGGATTAGGATTAAAGGATTATAGGGTTATTTAACATTATTTAAGAAGAAAAATGTATGGCACAGGATGGTTGCCCTTCATCAATGATTTGCATTAACATTCTTTCAAAATGAAAACTTTAATTCTAACATTGTAGCAAAGTGTTGCAATTTGGCAAATAGCAATCACCATAAAAAGATAACATTTTGTCATCAACTGAAAATATGTTAATTACTAAAAAGGAAAACATAATTTCCTTAATTTAAGTCTTCGTACAATAATAACACTTCTTACTTACATAGCCTCCATACAAGAGCAGACAAGGAAAATATCCTATCTGTATTTCTTTATTAATTTTGTCCACACGGTATACATATGTACACATGTAGTATATGAGCACATGTACTACATGTATACTTCATTTTGCAGTCTCCTCAGAATACTCGCCAATTTTTTTCTTCAATGCACAGAATCTTTCTCCTTGAAAACAGAGCATGCATGGCCGGGTGCGTTAAATATTAAATCGTGGCTTTCCTCTCTATTTTTTTCCTGAATTAGCATCACAATAGCGACAACCAAGGTGAAACCATGCCAACCGATTCTACGCAAACTGTGTGCAAAAAGCCAGCACACAAGAGTGCACGCAGTGTCGGGAGAGGGGTCGGGATGCCCAAAAATATTTGGGATAGCTAACCTACAGATGCTAAATTGATTTATATCCTGATGATTATGTTATGTTCAAGAGAGAGAGAGAGAAAGAGAGATCTGATATGTTCTAATACATATATTTGCCATTGCTCTAGATCAGTTAGGCACGGCTGGCAAGTACAGTTTACTCTTAACATCTATGAATATGACAAATAACAAATGGTACATGATAGTGCTATTGATAAGACATGGATAATATTGGGAAGTATACAAATATTGGTACAAGGTAATAATAATAACACAGGGCTCCACACTAACTTATTTTGCTTACCCTTTGAGAAAGTAAAAGTAACATTCTTACAAATTCCCCAAAAGAGATATATACTTGCCCGAAAAATACAAAATTAAACATTATTAAAAGGCCTTTCTATAGCATAGGAAGTTAATTATTTTAATTCTAGGGGTTACAAAAGGTGTGATAAAATGAAGTGGGACAGACATACTGCAAATTGCACAAGACCCACAGTTAATGTTTTCAACTCAAGCTTCCCCACCAAACACAGAAAAGTATGTGACCTTACAATGAATAAATTCATGAAGAGAGTTGGTATAAGTTAACTGAACACAAAATTTCACACACATTTAGTAACACACTTTGGATAAGATTTTTCAATGTTTTCCTTATTTGATGATCAAAATTTTGATGTGTTATTTGTCTGACATCAAAATTTACTTGCCCACCAACATAAAAACTCAAATCGAAGCATTTTGAATACACTCTGTAAAATTAAGGAAGATATCATTTTATCCCTCTGCGGAAAAAAACAGTAATCAGTTCCTTCATATATTTCACCCAATCAGTCACTGATTATGCATTACAACAATAACTTTAATCGTTGGTGCATTTGCAGTAGAATGTTCGTCATCAAAAGTACCTTTGTACTGCATGTACTGTATACAGTAGCTCCACGTTCACATGACAAAGGTTACAGCTCCCGGAGACATTGTACATTTCACAAAAGCTACATCATTTTCGCCTCCCACACTACAAGCGTATCGCTGTCTAATAAATCACCTTGGCAGGCAAGGCAAACAAAGGTTGAAGGAAGAGGAGAAATGTTGTGTATTTCAAACACATCCCCATATCAGTTAATGTAGACCTGTGAATACTTCTTGTATCAGATCCAATTTATACCGATAGAGATACAAAAACACAGTCACACACACACACTGAAAATGGCACAGAACATGATTTCTACAACACTGCGACGGTCATTAAATTTTAAAACACACACGCATGCATGCCAACATCGTTAGCCAATGCGCGGCAAAATAAAATGGAAAGTAGAATCGCAGATAATATGGCACAGATAAAGAGGTCACAAATGGTGTGAGGTGGTAAAACTGTGGCAGATTGTGAGAAAGTGTGAATTTTAACTCTTGTTTTAAATGGAATTTTGTCTTTGGTTACTCCATTAGAGATTACTGGGGATAGGCTCTTGATAGCATATAGTACATTATGATAGGATACAAGAAATAATATCTGATTTATCCCACACTTTAATCACACAATTACACACACAGACACACATACATTCTCACATACAGTATCCACATTACCTATTGACTGGTCACACACTCAATAGTTGGTGTAGGTAGGCTATATGTACTAGATAAATTTATGAAAATTAACTTAAAGACACTATATAACACTGTGGAAGACCCGTTTAAAAAATTGTCGAACTTTGCTATCTGACAATATCTGACAGTGTTTGACATTGACAATAACACCTAGACACAAAAGTGGGACAGTTATGCTGTCATAAGCTTACAATACGTTGCAGATACAACATTGGCACATTAATTTTATATGCGGCAGATCAGGAAATTCTGCAACATCACAGCCATCTCATGGAGAAAAGCTGGAATGGTCTCTCAATGTTCTCACTTTTTTAAAGCACTTAATGATTGTTTTACACTGCAATTTTTTCAGGCTTTATTTTAGACTGTCTATCAAAAACACTTAGTAAGCAGGGATCATGTAGCTCAGATTTTTTTAACTGGAAACATTGTTATTACAGCCTGCCTTATGTACAGTAGGTGAGGTACCTACTCAATAATATCATTATGAGGGTGAAAGTAATTAATCGTATTTATATACAGAAATTTTATTAAAATTCCATCTATTATTCTTTTCCATTTCTGACATCTATGCCACATCTGTTTCACTTTCATTGTTAATTTGTTCTATCGCCTATATCTTTGTATCATTTCCTACTATGTAACTACAGTGTAGTTTCTGACGATGCTTTGTTTTTTTGTCCGATCATTAAATTCACATTGTATATTTCATGAGATAAATACATGGAATAATTAAAGGACACCTTTTTTTTTTTTTCAATAAATCTAGCAAAAAAATAGTGGATGTGTGTGATGTGTGTGTGTGTTGTGTCGGTTGTGTGTTGAGTGTGCTGTTGCTGTGTGACTGTGATGTGTTGTGTGTGTGTGTGTGGTGTGTGAGGTGTGTGTGTGGTGAATGTCCCTGTGATGTTGTGTGTGTGTGAAATGTGTGGTCGTGTTGTGTGTGAGTGTGCTGTGTCAGCCATTTAGAACTTCAATCACCAGCACCTGAACGGCACCTGCTTTTACAACAGGTGTCTTCTGAAGTGTGTTGGAACTTCGCCTATGCCCAAAAAAAAAGTGACAGCAGAAACTTATTTACTTATACTCGAACACACCATAAAAATCATTGACGAAATCATATCATCATTTACCACCCACCAACAATAATAATGGAACTATTCCAGTTTTATCTCATTTAATGGCAAAACTGGGCAAGGATACTATCTTGCAGGCTGAGGAGTGAGGGATGTTACTATAAATTACTGTAATGAGCCTCCATGCAAGATCATGTATTATACATTTACCACCAGACTGGCCAATATAAATTAAGATTCTTTGAGGGAATGACTTGTTACAGTTGTTCATAACAAACACCAACGATTAGCTTTGCTGACATCGAGCAAATTAACTTTTGAGACTCAAAAAATCGCTAATTTATGCCTCATTTTCACAACATCAAACTCAGGGTTGTTGTGGTCTGCCCAAAGATTATAAAGGAAATGACAAATAAAACTTTTTAATGTGAACTTCTCAGAGTTTGCATGCTTCCCGGGATAATATGGCAATCTTATCTCTGTACCATTTTTTAGGGAAGCCTACATGTATCTAGCTCTATTTCTGCTTCCGTTGGGTCAAGCGAGGGTAGAGTAGCAGCTAGGAAAGGGAGCGTTTTATCGACTGAACTACCTTTGATTTTCTCTACCTTTGTTGTAGCTCGAAGAGATGGTGGTGATGGTAGGTGATGCGATGGCGTCCACCCATGTTGCCATTCTTTGAACCTCCTGCCGCCTGTTTAGTGGGGAAAACATCTGTAGCTGCATGAAGATTCGAGGGAGACAAGATACAGAACTTTGGAATAAAACTTTAGTAAACCCCATCATACTGTACAATGTACCATTCAGCATTGGTGAGTGACTTACATCCACAATCTGGTGGAGTATAGGGAGCCTCCAATTTGTACTCATGTTTGAAGAAACCTTGATCAGTTACAAATTATACTTCACTTGGGCTAAAATTGGGTGTGGAGGACCATGTTTAACAGATATTATCACCTGCACATCATCATCATATAAATTACAACAAGCCGATAGCCATAATGTGTCTTGCCCCATAATTGTTAACTTTTGACCTCATTGACCTTTGACCTACTTAGATTACCTTTGACCCCAATATAACATTGAGGTCCCTATAGTATAGGGCATAATGTTCCATCCAAGTTTGGTTACAAAAGGTCTAACATTGGGAACTTACTTACCCCAGTATAAACTTGCAGCCATAAACATCTGACCTCATTTGACCTTTGACCCTGTAAGGTATCTACATCCAAGTTTTACATGGTTGGAAAGTTACAGACATTTTAACATTTTAATTTACCTGACCTTCGACCTGCATACATGACTTTTGACCCCTAAATAAGATCAAGGTCCCTGGTCCCAAGGTCCAAGTTTGGTTACAACCTGTGAGGCAAATGGTTCAACTGTGGGGATGAGGCAAATGGTTGCAATGTTGTTGCAGTTTCGTAACTATTGTATCGATGGACAAAGGGCAGACACCACTAAGGATCCCTTAGACTCATTCTACCCCGTCCCCAGAAGCTCGACAAAAATTAATTGTAGGGCAACAGCAAAATACATGTACATGTAATCTATGATTCAACTACCCTTGTATTTTACTCCATGTTTAACTTAATTGTAAAATGTTGTATGCACAGCATTTTACATAAGAATATGAAATATCTTTTGTACATTTCCCACTTAAATTTAGCAAAGTGTTACTTATAAAACTAAAGTTTTACAATACTAAATGTACCAGAACAACTTGTGTCTAATGTTTTTCCAACAGTAAAACTTCCATTAACAATGTAGGGACAGTGATTTTCCGTTTTACCGGTAAATCTGTTTGGTTCTCATACTTTTCATGTAAAAAATCATGGAATTTACCTTTGCAAAATGGAATTCATGTTTTTGCGGTGTACATTTTCTATGACAAAACAGAATTTCCATTTTTAGATCAAGTTGAAACAGAATTACAGGTTTTCAGAAACGGAAAAGACCATTTTTTGAAATGGAAAATCACTGTCTCTAACAATGTAATACACGTTAACAAAATGCGGAATAAGGAAAATTATTCAAGCCGATATTCCACAGTATAAGCCTTCTAAGAGTTAAAGCAGAATTCTATTCATGCTAGTAAAATGTACTTTTTCAAATCAGTCTCTATTCAGAATCTACAAACAAACCGACATGACATGGAGATTCCTTTACCACAAACACATTTAAAACTATTTTTGCAACCAATTTTTCAAAAAATCCAACAGTCGCTGTAATCTATTTTCAGGAACGGCTCGAGTACCTAAGCTTTTAAATGAATACAGAATACTCTTTGCAGTCTTTTGAGCATGCCTGAAATGGTTTACAGTGATGTTATATGGGTGATGGTAATTCAAGGGTAATCTGCCCTGAACTTCACTCCGAAGACTATTCCCCTCCACGGCTCTGCGATAGATAATGGAGCGAGATTATCTCTGCCAAGTGGGCCCTTGAGCATGTCAACTGTATCGGTCCCGCTACTCAAGTCCCTGTTGAAAACTGCAGGAAAGACACCCTTCACATGTGAGAGCCCGCTCTCTGCCCGTCTCTCTCTGCCCAGATATATAATTTCTCTCGCCATCGCTGACATGTAATCACTGCCCATCTGTCCTGAGGTATTTTCTCTACTATTCTCGAGAGGACGTAATAAAAGCAAAGTTGTTTAGGATTTTGATGAGAATATGAATGCACTAACGCACATACAGTACAGTATTTGCATACGTCAACAAGTTTGAGTAATAAAATTATGACCACAGTTTTCTGAATTGGGATCATGGTGACATCTCATTTCTGAGGATTTAATCAATTTACACTGTCTACAAAGACTGCAGTAGTAGTACAGGGGTGTATGTGAATTACCCAAGAAATGAATACATTTAAATGCATGTTTTAAAATCAAGATTCAACTCTTTAACAGTTTTATTTTCTAGCCCATAAGTTAATTTAAACAAAAATTTTCTACTTTGTGTGCATAAATGGAAATGTTCAAATACAGTACGATCTGTTACAAGTGTGCTGCAAATATGATATGAAGATTCAGAGTCCGACTTCAGACTCAAGAAATAAGCACTATGTATTTTTGTTTATATTTCTACAGTTCAATGAAAGGATGTACATGTACATGTAGTTCAAATACAGTTCACTCACATTCTTTAAAGATTGTGTCAGGGATGTGCAAGTCCATTACTTCCCTTCATTATCAATACCGAACAGTAGTTTAGTACTTACAGATGGTGTGTTGAAAGTTTGAGTTCCATACGTTGTTTTATGAGAAAAACTAATAACAACATGTTACCAGAATGTTGTTCTTTCCGTGAGTTTCAATTTTTGCTCAAACTGCGAATCGCGGTTTTTGTGTAACGTCGCAAGACGAGCGGAGCGCGCTGATTGGTTAAACGGCTAACCTCCGCACGACCGTTGGCTAACGGCTGATCGGACAATTTTGGAACGGCACGTGCACGTTTGACGTCGTGGATTTTTTGAAAATGCCTTCTGCAGTTAATTTGAAAAAAGGATGAAGTTGACCGCTCAGATTTTCACCAAAAACTCAATATTTTTACCCCACAGTCTCTATGAGAGGGCTTTATTATATTAATCTTCACATTGGACTATGATTTCAGCTGATTTCACTTCATTCTCACCATGTTTTTTGATGTGCAAATGAATGACACAATCTTTAAGTCTCACAAGTGGAATAAAATCACATCTCTGCCATTTATATCACTACAAACACAATGACCAACATATGGGAACTTTCACGTCATGCCTAAATGCCAAACTTGACTAGATGTAAATTGAATTTCAACAAAGAAAAGACACATGAAATCTTAATCAACTGAATCATTTGTAGTTTAAAAATAATTTCACAACAAAAAACAAATTTGTATGTGCAAAGTATAGAAAACACTCCATGTATTCTTCATTTCAAAGGTTTTTATTGCTACTTGTACACTGTATGGAAAAGAATGTCATTACGGCACATTATCCTGTAATCAACAGAATGGCTCTCATGACTGAAAAATAACTGAAAAGCTGAATGGCAAACCAAAGGCCGGATTTTGCTGATATTTTCTTCAAGTTTTAGTTAAAAAGCGAAAGGAGGCAGGCCAATGACTTCTAAAAAGGGTAAAATTGTTTGGTTGATAGACTTGGTTGATGTTCAGGTTTGCCCCAGAAGGGCCCAGATATCAAGATATCACATGACAATTTGATAACACTAGGAATCTACATGTATGATAGTGGTCTATCTTACAGTGAATAATTTGTGACATACCAGTACATGTAAGCAGTAGAGCAAATAAAATCCTGAGACATTGTTCTTTCGTATATAGGCCTATCTCAATCGATTGATTAATGTTTTCTCTTCTCCCTATGCTATCAGTCATCATAAAAATGATGTACGATTCTTTCTCCATGAAGTGCAGAAGTATCATATGACAAGTAAATCTCCATGTTTATCTTTGCTGAAAGCCGACATAAACGGAAAACACTAACCGTTCTGAGAAGAAACACAGAGACAGTGGATTGGTAATTATAAAGTTCCTGTGACCTGTGGGCCTTCAACCATCACTTGCAGGCAGTACTCAATTTGGTAGAAATTAATACCGCACCAATTATAGAGTAACACATCTATTTCAACCTGAATATATTGTACACTGTACAGCCGGTTTATGATAATATTTACATATAGTACAGTGCAACCTTGTTCATCCAAACACTAGTTATCCAAAATTCTAGAAACAATCTCCTGGTTCATATTTAATTCATTTCTACATAGGTGATGTAAAGCTAATTTTATGATGATTATGCAGTACATATTTTTTTCAAATAACATGAAAAACATGCATTTTTTGCCAGGCACAAATTCATGAATGCTTCCCAAGTTCCATGTCCTACTAATATAAATACCAGTACTTGACTTCAATACCTGAAAACTTAAAAGCTGTGTTTTGGAAAAGAAAAGAAAAATCATCAATTATTTACCCTCCAAAATCTTGCAATTTTTCAGCACTGTTAACAAAGATTAAAATTGCATGCATTTCAGGAGAAAGAATGGTAAAAATAATATGTAAATTTTATAGATCAAATTGCTGCAACAATGGAAGCCATTTCCAACTTTGATTTCAAGTTAATTCATTTATTTTAAATTTATCATTTATCATTTGTTTGGATTCAAAATATAACAGAAACCATACTTTTTAGAAGGCATCCTTTTATCAAGAACGAATACTTACGGCGCTGAAGTCCAGTAAATCGCTGAGCTCCTTGTCGGAAGTCATTTTAGGCACACTGTTCTGCATTTATAATCCTATAAAAACGCAAAATGAGAACAGAAGGAAAAAAGTAGTTAAAAAGCTTCCATTTCATTTTCAAACAGAAGAAGTGGGAATGAGATACCCCTCATAAAAACTTTGGCAGGTAGGAACTAAAGTACATTCATGAATGTTTGTAGGACTACAAGTACCCATGATCTAAACAAACATTTGTCAGTTTGGTTTTTGTGATTTTTGTCGATGTAATTTGGTTTGCTTTGTGCTGTTTAGCCGCCTTTATTACATTTTCAAATTTTCATACAGTGGGTTTAGGCAATATTTGCGCTTCGGTAGTGAAATGTCACATGACAATTCTGATCGTGACTTTACTAAATATTGACATGTATTACATTGTAACAACCATCTTGTTTTCCTCTAGAACCGATGAATGTTTTTAAGAGGCCGACAGGCAAAGTTCAAGGTCTGTACTCCCATACACGTACATTTTTTTCCCTGCACGAAAATGCTGGTTTGTTGGTGAACTCATGACACTTGACATTTTCGATGACTGCCAATAATATTTATGGAGATGGCTTGAGCATGTTCTTTGGTTGAAAGTACAAAACAGGCAAGATTGGAGAATAAATGTACATGTATAGTAATCAATAATGCAAATGCATGAAAATACAACTGATAAGTGATAACAAAACATTAATCCCTGCTTTCCTAACTTGAAAGTTTGAGCTTCTATGGGTAGTGCGATACAGAATCAATAATAACAAAATGATTTATGACATTGCGATTACCATAAAAATCATTTACTGCCCTCCTATGGATACACATTTTTGACATTGTACTGTTTTCTTACAATATAAAATCCCCGATTTGTTGATGACCAGTCAGCTGATGGCAGGTTAACGAACTGTATGCATGATACAACTACATTACATTGCTGTGAATCCTGGTACATATTATAGGAACCACAAATTTTTATGGAAAAAATCTTGTGCTTGAAACTCTGTAGTTTACTAACCATATACATTTTGTTCATTGACAATCTCCGATTTTCTTTTGGGCTTGTATTCATCAATTCTTACTAGGTTAAGTAGGTTTTAAGTACTGTAATGTACAGTATGCTTCTCAAGTATTTTGTCATGAAAAGTACACACTGACAATGTAAAAAAATGGTCAAATGGTTATAAATGCAAACAATTACAGTAACAGTTGATGGCTACAGGAAAGTACACATTTGTGTGCAGCAAAATAACGGTTAATTATTTGTCCAATAACTTTACAGGTAGGAAATGTACTGCTCTTACATTTTGTCAATGTAAGGTACTTTTTCAACTAAACCAAGCAATATACATGTAAATCTTTCATGCAAAACCTCCACTTGTGGTACAGGTCATTATGGCAGAGCACAGACACCTGCATTCATCATGTTCATGTGATTTCATTTCAAAATATACATGTAATCTCTGATCACTCTCAAAACTTGATATTTCTAACATTATAATACAAAGTATGCTTATCTCGCTACACTGTAAGCTGAATTGAGTCAGACTGATGATTTTTATTGTTGAGTTCTACATGGTTGGTGCTCCAAACGAGTTTGTAATTCAAAATTCAGGATTTCCTGACCCCTTGTTTTTATATATCCAAAGGTAATGTACAGGCCTAATTGAATATGTATTTCTATGCTTGAAATAAATAAAATGAATGAATGAATGAATAAAATGTAAATATATAATCTTGACAGAAAAAAATAAAGTTTTTTCATTAAATCATTAGAAAAAATTGGATCAAAGTAACTTGTCAACTTTTACTTTCATATCATCCAAAAATCTTGATCTGGGCAGACAAGTTATAAACTATACTACACCACAAATTGTACATTGTAGTAGTGAGTTTCATCATGCTTGAATTATTAGACAATGTGACACTAGTGTGGAAAAAAAGTTTTGAGACATTTAGAACAGTAACATCAACACAAGAATTCCAGTGGAGCACGAGTAATCGCAGTAGGTCAAAATGGTCCCATTCCTCAAGAGAATTTGGGAGTTCAAATTCTCACACAATTTCTCCATGCAAGTTCTTGACCTCTGTTGGATTGATGTCTCTTGTTTTAGCAAGAACAATTTTCTGAGTACAACTTCATACAAATTTTGTCCTGGAATAGTACTGATCATCCATCATTCGCCTGATTTTCAAAACGTTCTCCACATTTTAGTTATGTACAATGTACATACCTGCAGTTTAAAAATGTGAAATGGTCTATTATGTGAATACTGTGTTAGCATTGCTCTTCAATTCGTTGCATTCAGCATTTCAATTTTTCAACTTCTTTGTAAAAACTGTTAAAATAGGCTGAAGAAGAAGAGGAAGAAGGAGGAGGAGGAGGAGGACGAAGAAGATAAGAAGGAAAGAGATATTGAAGAGGATGGGGAAGAATGCTGTTGAAGCAGTAGTGTCTGTGTGTAGACCACATAAACACTAACACTCAACATGAGACCAGGCTCACAACTCTGATCAAATGAAGTGCATACAAATTGATTCTTTCCTTATCATCAACTTCAACAAATAATTTCAGCATGTATTGAAGTTCATGTTCTTTCCAATACAAAAAAGGAAACAAAACAAACACCAAAAAATACCACTCTCTTTTATATTTTTTTCCTAACAAGTTATTTGGCTATCTATGACCTTTGCCAGAGCTCAACAGGTCAATGGATTCTCTGCCCTAAGATGAAATTTAGGAAATAATTTGTACAATTCTAGCATGGCGGTAGACCTCCATGTTGTCCATGATTCTAGTTTAAGATCTGGAGGTTCAGTTTTACAATCCTAATCATATGAGCAGGTTTATCATTCATCAGTTTAATTAAAAAGTTAAAGCTACATCGTCAGTACGCACACAGAATATCAGTTGTTCCTCAGCTGTTACAAATCATAAAACAGGATGAATTTGAACATTGGATGATTTTAAACAAAAATACAGTAAAACTTACTTATTACAGGCATTTTGCATTGTACAGACATTGTAACAGGCTGAAAATATCTTCACAAAAATATAAATGAAAGAGAGCATTGATTGAATGGTTGCAAATTTTCATTTGATTCATCAAACTTTTCAGAACCACAAGTTGGGGATGAGGTCAGCATGGTTGTCATGACAGTGAATGATGACACAGTACAACATTATGAGGTAGCATCACTTTAATAAATTTAGGTGGTTCAAATGCTAATAATTGTAAAAGACCATTTACTAACTAG
The DNA here is from genome assembly GCA_001188425.1 of Eucidaris tribuloides. Taxonomy (NCBI): domain Eukaryota; kingdom Metazoa; phylum Echinodermata; class Echinoidea; order Cidaroida; family Cidaridae; genus Eucidaris; species Eucidaris tribuloides. Next base: position 49,794 of record JZLH01S0010582.1, read on the forward strand.
CATGTACTCAATATATTTATTAAACAAGTACTAGTAAGCATTATTTTTTTATTAACAAACACATTATTATACATTATGCTATTTACAACTTAATTTCGCTCACTGTTATGTGATCAAATAGATTTGACGGATTTGGGGTGGTTTTATTTGTACATTTGTTTTGGGGACAATCAGTTGAAAATACCTTTTATTCATTAATGTTCTCAATTGTATTATTTGTATACATGTGATACACAGATAAACATTGTATTTTATCAACAAACACTATGCACTTTACAAATCAACTTAACCCACTGTTCTGTGATCAATTAAATTGACAGATTTCGGGGTGGTTTTGTTTAGTTCATTTTTGGACATTCAGTAGTGATTTCTTTTTTCTTTTCTTTTCTTTCTTTTTTTTCGAGGGGGTGATATTGACATTTTTTAAGATAAAAAGCATTATGGGGGATACATGAACCACATGCTACAGGTTCAAAGCTCAAAGGTGACAAACGTGAATAGGCATTCTATTTAGAAGTATTGACCAAAATAGAAATGTTCTGCATTCTTTTTGGCACATTTTTCTGTGATTTGCTCAATATGCTTCAAGTTCAAACACTGTATCTGGGCTAAAACATGCAGAATGGGGGACTTTGTTAAATTGGTGTGTATGAACATATGCAATATTGATATTGATTAGGGTCAACCTAAGGATTATATTGCCCTAATTCAGCTGTGATTGTATGCACAAGTTGTCAGAACGGACAAAATTTCTCATGTAACAGAAATAGGCAGGGATCTGCCCTCATTTGTGACTGATCAAAAATGCATAATTAAAAATTATTAAAAATTAGCAACACGTCACAGGGGACGTATAATCGATCTAGTCTGTGTTACGTAAAATCTAACTTTAACATCATGAAGTTTACGACAATCTTATATTGGGCAATCCTGTGTTTTATCGGTCTAATTATTTGAGGTTGCCAACTTCAGAGTGCGGTTTAGTATTGCGTAGTTGACTCTACTCCGTCAACAGATCTAACGTAATGAGTAACGTTACTTTCCTGAACGGTATCGCCCCATGCTGACGTTTGTAACTAGCTACTTTAGACCACTAAAATTCAGGATTGCCCTTATTATTATAAATCAATAATTCAGTCCCACTCTCTCATTGCCAGTGCCAGGCAGTGATTTGAATGGGGAGTTGCCAATCTCGAGCCCAGGTGTCTGAAGACATGGACAAGAGTCGACAGTTAACTGAATTGAAACACTTGTTAAAAAAAACCCTAGACTGGCTGATTAGATCAATTTGCTATCGGTGATTGCTGTTGTAAATGTGTATTGTACAGCGAGACATGGTTAGTTACGGTTTAAGCCACGATTTCACTGAATAGTAGTGTCTGTGATCAAACAAAAGTACACAGTGCAGTGCGGCCAACTTCCATTCACGGGCAATTCACGGTGCCTGAACTTCCCCTTGGCTAGCGTGCACTGAAGCCCTTATACGTGCGGCTGTATGGGATTCACGGGTCAAACTGTGTGTGTACCGCATGAATGGCCCGTAGCTGCATTGACATAGCGTGCGCGGAGCAGCCTACGCCAGTCGAAGTAAACCTACCTTGTTTTCTCGCTAGTCACCGCTCCAAAATTTTAGTCAGTCGACAGTAATAAACCATAATTCACATAGAATAAATCCTGTGGAAGAAATCCACCGGTCCTCAAAGGATAGAGCTACAGTTCATCAGAATCTGCTCGTACACATGTTACCGTACACTATTCACATTCACACGAACTAGCAGGCAGACATCTTTTCTTGTGTCCGGTGCACTAGCTTTTGTTGTTGTCGGGAATTTGTATTCATCCGCAGTGCTAACAAATTTTCCTGAATATTTAAAAATTCAATAATCGTCATTTACTTCAACTTCCCATCTTTTTAAAGATCAGAAATACGCTTCTGTTAAAGAATATTTCTGTCAAATCGTAGTATGAAATATATATTGCCTTAAGCTTCTGTGTTACATTATCTAAGCCCAATGGTCATATTTCTGTACACGGCTGTGATGTGGCTCCCAGTGTTTTCATACATCCATTGCATGCACACGATACGGCGCGGGTCCGATCCAATCGGAGTGCCTGCATCGGAGAGTGCGAAGACTGCTCTTCTTCTTACCATTGAATGATAAGCGTGATGATGACATGACGGCATAAGCTTGAAGAATAGAACAGCCAAGTAATAATGTACTAATAAATCGGAGAGACAACAAAAGAACCACTTTTGGCGAACAGGTAGGCTTCTCACTGCTCGCCGTCTTTTGTTCGGAACAATAAAAGACCAATAAAAGAATCATCAAGGCATCACTCTCTTCATGTTTTACGGCATGGCAGGCGGTCGCAGACATTGGGTTTGGGGCGGATTACAAACTGTGGACAAGGTACATCTATCAAACATGACAACTCGTTTATAAGTATATCCCCTTTTTAATGTGCATTATGATTTTTAATATGATTTCTATCTGTTTGTAACATCTTAAAAGGGAGAAGCGAGAGATATTCATATTCGTCATCTTATTTTACTGCAAAAGATTCTGTCAGTTGTCAGATATAAACTGAACATAAAGGTCAGAAGAATATTTTCACAAGTACAGTCTAGTGATCCTAGTAAATCCAGAATAACTAAATTCAGCATATACCGATTTATATTAGCCCTAAAAGTTACGTCTCATGTAATAGATGCATAATCATATATTTATGACAAGTAATACTCCTTACCAATACATATTCATTTGGAAAAAATATCCTACGTATCTATCTGAAAAAATAAAAGAATAATGTGCTTAATAATGTTTGATTAATGTATTGTAAGTTTTCCATAGCTAAAAAGGCATAAAGAAATGATCGAGGCTAAAAAATAAGCTTGCAGGAA
>JZLH01S0010582.1:57337-77686 GCA_001188425.1 Eucidaris tribuloides
CCAATATAGATAATATAGATATATATATATAGATAGATAGATAGATACCAATATAGATAATATAGATATATATATATAGATAGATAGATAGATAGATAGATAGATAGATAGATAGATAGATAGAAAGATAGATAGATAGATAGATAGATAGATAGATAGATAGATAGATAGATAGATAGATAGATGGATTAAAAGAAAGATATCATGTTAGCAATCTGAAGATATTCGGAAGAACCCGATCCCGATGTGATAGTGATAGATATATGGATAGATATGTTTTGGGGTTGATTGATTGATTGATTGATTGATTGATTGATTGATTGATTGATTGATTGATTGATTGATTGATTGATTGATTGATTGATTGATTGATTGATTGATAATATTTAAATAATATATGTATTACATGTATGTAGAAAGATAGACAGATATAATATAGACTGATAGAGATAGATAGATAAATAGATACTAGTAGATAGACAGATGAATAGAACGATAGAACGATAGATAGATAGATAGATAGATAGATAGATAGATTAAAAGAAAGGTATCACGTTAGCAATCTGAAGATATTCGGAAGAACCCGATCCCGAAGTGATATGATGTCATCAGAGCGGCATCGAAATAAACTCAACTTGACGTCTTAGAAAAACAATAAAATACCGGCACGCGGTTTTATATTTCGATATAAATTCGGTAGTCCACATATTCTCCATGCCGCTCTGCCATGTAATAACTCGACGTATATCAACGCGGTAAAATGTTTGTGCCGCTTTTTTTTTTCCAACGTACCTTTGCTCCGCGACCGGTGACCCGATGGAGGCATTCACCGCATACTTGAAACTGAAGAAGATGTGCAAGTTGATGCTCGCGCATAGTTCGGGATTATCATCCGTAATTTCCAGAATGAAATTATTGGAATGGCAAATTCTGCAGATTATTTTTCCTTTGGTCATACCAGGTTTACAAAAACGTGAAGTCATCGAGAGAAAGGGGGAGGGAAAGATGGTGATGAGCACTTTATAAAAAAAAAAGTTAAAACACCATGAGTAGGAGGGGGCAGAAAGGGGAGCGATGGATGACGGAAGGAGAGGGGGTAAATACATGTACTCCACAGATTCACGAGATGTAAAAACAAATCGAAAATGAACGGGTCTAACTGGAGAAAATGTAAAGCTTCCGCTAGTTGCAGAGACATGAATAGATTGTGATAATTTAAATTATTGAATGAACTTCACGAAAGTGTTATTATAGCAAACGTATCCTTCAAGAAATTGAATGTTTCCCTTCTTCCTTTGAGTGTTTTTCCAATATCGTATCGTGATTGAATTGGTGAAAATATTTCAAAATAATCCACTAAGTATTTAGCATAATTGCTTTAACTTGAGTTAATTATAAAGAAAATAAACCTAGAACTAAAAGTACTATAGCAGTATAGTACCAGTAGTAGTAGTAGTAGTAGTAGTAGTAGTAGTAGTAGTAGTAGTAGTAGCAGTAGTTGAAGCACTATAGTAGAAGTAGTAGTAGTACTGTAGTGGTAGTAAAAGTAGTAGTAGTAGTAGTAGTAGTAGTAGTAGTAGTAGTAGTAGTAGTAGTAGTAGAAGTAGTAGTAGTAGTAGTAGTAGTAGTAGTAGTAGTAGCAGTAGTACTAGTAGCAGCAACTGTAGTAGTATTAGTAGTAGTAGTACCATAGTAGTAGTACTAGTAGTCGTAGTAGTAGTAGTAGTAGTAACAGTACATGTAGTAGTAGTAGTAGTAGAAGTAGTAGTAGTAGTAGTAGTAGTAGTAAGTAGTAGTAGTAGTAGTAGTAGTAGTAGTAGTAGTAGTAGTAGTAGTAGTAGTAAGAAGTAGTAGTATATAGTAGTAGTAGTAGTAGTAGTAGTAGTAGTAGTAGTAGTAGTAGTAGTAGAACTAGTATTATAGTGATAGTAAGTAGTAGTAGTAGTAGTAGTAGTAGTAGTAGTAGTAGTAGTAGTAGTAGTAGTAGTAGTAGTAGTAGAACTAGTATTATAGTGATACTAAAGTAGTAGTAGTAGTAGTAGTAGTAGTAGTAGTAGTAGTACTAGTAGTAGTGGTAGTAGTAGTAGTAGTTAAGTAGTAGTAGTAGTTAGAGGAAGAGAAGGAGGATAAGGAAGAAACATAATTTGTCGATTCTTCTTTTGTGTCATTCTACTGGCATCTGGCAATAGCCGTGTAGTGGAGATTCACAAACCATTATTAAACGCTTTAACTTAAAGCAAAAATGACGAAAACGACAAATAATATTTTGAACAAACTGACGATAACTCACATGTCAAGTGAAGGAGTCACAATAACGATTTGTGCGTCGTCGAGCCAATATTCCGTGTCGGATGTCGATGGCCCTCAGATTTTCATTCCGATGAGTCATCATTAGAACTATTGTAAAACATCTTCAACATCGAGGCGGTGATATTAATTTAATCGACACGCTAGATCTGTCTCCGTGACTGGCTTAGGGGGGTTTACTATCCCAAGCAAGAGCTCGGCTGAAGAAAAGTCATCGCGAATCCACTATTTGTTATATCATACATGACTTTTATTGTTCAAATTCAGGATATTATTGTTAATTTGTCCTCAGTGAGTTTATAGAGTTTTGAAGATATTGGGTGAATTTTAGTCTCATCCTTGAAGAAAATGCCTAAAAGTTCAATAGACGATGATTTGAAGGTAATCCGACATTTGCTCCAGCGATAACAATTTGTTGAGGATTCGAGGTAGAAATGTAAAGATAGGATTGGGGTTGAAATTGGGGTGGTTGGTGCAGCCTACCCGCCCCCGGGTAGGTTTTCAATACTTGGAAATTCGAGTAAGTTTCCAGTCCCCGGAAGAGCTCTCGATCCTCATCCACTAGCAAACTAGGAGAATTTTAAGCGACATTAAAGGAGGACGATATGCCCCACCCCATCCCCACCCCCACGCCCACGCCACGTTAAACCCGCCGCTGCCACATCCGAAATATTTGGGACGAGGGTGAACTTGAACAAAAATTATTATTTATTTATTATTTTTTTATTCCCGTTTGCGTCACCCGTGTACGCAACAATCGTGTTTGTGTGTGTGCCGGGGGCGGGGTGAACGGTAAATCTGTTTACCTTTTCCTTTGAGATGAGTACCAACTTACCAACTCAGTTCGCATTCATTTCGCATTCCGTCGACACATTTTCATCTTCCAAGCAATTAAAAATGCAAGATTATTATCTTTGAACTTCGTCTAATTTTGCCAAATTTGCGGTTAGGCGTCGGTTTGATTTCATTTTCCTTTGGTTTTCCTTTGGTTAAATCCGAAAATGAATTATCTTCTTGCTTGATTAAATTATTAATAATGATGATAGGAGAAATGAGTTATTAAATGCTGTGAAATGACGCGATATGAGAATGTCGTCACTTTGACCGGTTTAACTGACATGTTTCATTATTCTGGACAGACGCACGGATGGTCGTGCAACAATCATGTATTTTTGCAGCAACGCACGCGAACTTGGTCTTACGAAATAAACAGTAACACGTACACATGATTATGAATGATATAAACATAAGCGAAATACGAGCAGAATGCACATCAGTCTATGGATTGTTTATACGCAATGATATTCTAGCCCCCCCCGCCCCTGCCCCCCTATGCCGCACACACCACAAAACGTGGAATTGTTTATGCCCTGCCAACTTGGGAAAAAAATTAGCAGTTCACTCTGACAGAAGGGCATTCAATGTGAAAATTTCATATAACCAGTGGCGAAGCTAGAATTTTATAGCAGGGGGCGCTGGGGGGGGGGACCTTGAAATTTTGGCGTTGTTTGTTAAGTGCCATCCAGTCGTTCTCGACTCCTGGTGACCCCACGGACAAACTTTCTCCATGCTGTTCTATCCTGTGCAAGCATGCTCAGTTCTCTCAAAGATTTTCCAACCATCTATTCCTCTGTCTTCCTCTTCTGCTTATTCCATGTTCCTATCATATGGACCTTGGCAAAGCTAGCACTCTACAAATTTTGTAGGGGGCACCAAAATAAAAATTTTTTGGGGGGGCGCATACTAATTTTTTTGCTTCCTTCATGATTTTGTGGGGGGCCACCTGGGGGGCACACGAAATTTGTGGGGTGAGCACGTGCCCTCAGCCCCCCCCCCCCAGCTACGCCCATATAACTTCACCTGACTAAGAGTGAATGTCACTCGAAGTCATTCTCGCGTTCTGAATCCACTCCTTACAAAGAATATTATTTTGCTTTTTGCGAGTGAGATTATCCGCCCCATTCTGCCCCGCTGTTCGGACATATTTTGCATCAATGGCGGGCTACGTGATAATACTTCTGATGAATTGCCAAGTCATTTTACTCAATATCTCACAGCACAGACAGTGATTGATGACCACACGTACATAAGACAAGGTCTGATCTAGCGAAGACCACCTCTTTTCGATGAGGCGGACAATGTTTTGAAAATGAGTGATTGGTTGATATAAAATCAATACATGGGGAATCAGTGAACGCGGTTGTATGTTGACCAGCTTTCAAGGAAGAAATGTTACATTATGTGAGTAATGCGCCATTATGTGAATAATGTGCATGTTTTCTATAATTGTTAATATAATTGTTTACCGAAAATTGATTTAGACCACATTGTTACGAGATGAAATCGCTGAGGGAATAGCAACTGTGTTTATCAAAATATTTGGGTATATAGTATTGTCAAAAATAGTTTACCGCAATGTTGAAACACATCACAATAAAGCGCACCAAACTACACCACACTACACCATGCCACACTACACCACATCATGCCAAACCACACCACATCATGCCACACCACACCACATCATACCACACCACTCCACATAGCATCACATGACACCATATGACACCACACCACACCACGCCGTACTACACAACACCACACTACACGATATAACACCCCATCACACCACACCACACTACACCATGCCACACTACACCATACCACACTACACCATGCCATACCACTGTACACCACATAACCATATGTCCCCACATCACACCACACTATACCACACAACACTTCACCACTCTATATCCCCATACACCACACCCAAATCACGCCACACCACACGATACATCATACCACATCACACTGCGCCACAATACACCATACCACACCACACCACACCACACCAGAATACTTCATACCACATCACTCCACATCACACTACACTCCAAACCACAGTACACCATTATCACACCACATCACACCATACTACACCACGCCACATCCTACCTCACCACACTACACCACACCACACTATACCCATGCCACACCACTCCACACCACACTACATTACAGGTGCTACACAACACCACTCCACATCACACCATACTACACCGCCACCATATCACACCACACTACACCAACCCACATCAGTCCTCATCAGACTACACAACACACAAAGCCACAACAAGTTACACCATGCCACACCATTTTACGTTACACCACATCACACCACACAACAGTACACCATATTGCACAACTTCACACCACATCACGTACACCACACCACACTATAGACACCACACCACCACCCCACCCCACACCACACTACACCACATCACATGACACTACACCATGCCATATCACTCAACACCACACTTCAACACTCCACATCACACTAGTCTACACCATACCACACCACTACACACCACACTACATCTTTCCACACCACTCTACACCACACCATACCACATCACATCACGCCACATCTTTCCACACCACTCTACACCACACCATACCACATCACATCACGCCAATATACACCACACCACACCAGTCTATGTCATGCCACACCACTTCACACCACACTACACCACGTCACACCACGTCACACCACATCACATCACACCACTTCACACAGCACCAGACCACACTACCCACGTCACACCACGTCACACCACATCACATCACACCACTTCACACAGCACCAGACCACACTACACCACAGGTACCACACCACACCGCACCACTCCAAACCACACTACACCATACCACTCCACACCACATCACACCATACCATACCACACTTCTCCATCTCATATCACTTCACACCATACCACACTACACCATTCCACGACAGCCCACTCCACACTGCACCACAAAATACAACACCACACTATGCTTACTTCAAGGTAAACCAATTTTATTTTATCTTATCTTATCTTATCTTATCTTATCGTATCGTATCGTATCTTATCTTACCTTATCTTATATCAATCTTATCTCATCTTATCTCATCTCATCTTATCTCATCTTATCTTATCTTATCTCATCTTATCTTATCTCATCTTATCTTAATCATATCTTATTTTATCTTAATTTATTTTATTTTATTTTGTTTCATTTTATTTTATTTTATTTTATTTTATTTTATTTTATTTCATTTTTTATTTCATTTCAATTTATTGCATTTATCTTATCTTATCTTATCTTATCTTATTCTGTCTTATTTTCTTGTAAAAACTCGGCTATTGCGGCTAAGACTCCACTGACTGGGCTACTCAACCGTACCCGTATTTATTAGGATGTAATTATACACTACAGCTAGCATAATCGTATGCACACTAAAGGATAAACAATATAACACTGACCGCTTTGATCAAAATAATGCAGCAACAAAAAATAATGTCGCCAAAGAGGCATGAAACGTTGAGTCCCCAAACGGCAAGCAGAAAGTGTTTTACACCGTGTTTTAATAAATCATCTGAGTAAATTGCCAATGAGTGAACCGTAATAATACACTACTTTTCTCAGCTCAAACAGGAAGATTGGCATGGTTGAATATCCACAGTGGTGTAGGTGGGGGGGGGGTCCTGGAACCGAACGCCCCCTTCCTCTGACCCAGGATTGTGATTGTCAGTGTTAAATTGCAAATTTCAGATTCAAACACACCAATTTGGGACAGGGGCAGCTTTGCAGTGGAGGAGGCGGTCGCCCCTGAAAATGTCGAAGTACAGAAAAAGTCGGGGTATTCGCAGTGCAATTCATGACATTTACGGGGGTTAACAGTTTTAAACCCCCCCCCCCCCCGAGTTCGTCGCCCTCCCTAAGATTTTACTCTAGCGCCGCCCCTGATTTGAGGCCTTTGAATAGCTAAAATCCTAAAGCTTTAGGGATCTCCACCCTGGACCCCACCCAAAAATGGTGGCAGTACTTTGGATGACCCCCTACCTCCTTCTGCCAAGATTCCTGGATACGCCCCTGAACTTCCACGTTCCCATCACATCTCAACCGAACCGCGACTATACCTCATCAATGGCGGATAGTGACCGGGGCTGCACGGGCGACCTGTGGCCAGGTTTAGGCCTATACGACAGCAACAAGAAAGTCGACCAAAGTTACCAATCATGACACTACTGGTGAAAGCGCTATGGGAGGTAGCTAGTTAATAATTGCCACAAACGTCCATCAAGTGATATTATAACGTTTTAATCAGGGTGGCAATTAAAAGTAGGCGCCAAATATAGCAAACCGCAGCCGATGACTTTTGTAAAGTTGTGGGGACGTTTCGTAATTGTAGACACATGTATACTCTCGGTTTCGAGTTTGACCTCTGCTGGAAAGTGAACTTGCAAGACGGATTATTGTGTCTGTTAATTATGAGACCCAATATAACTACGAAAAATATTAGTGCGAAGCTACGCCTGTGGTGAGAGACAATGAAGTCCGGTGGATGTAGCCTACGTTGGCAGTTCCCATTCATTTTCACTATGTTTGGCAAGAAAATGAAAATGCATAGATATTTTCAGATTCAGATTCAGATTTATTTATTTCATTCATCATCATAAAAAATTTAACAAATACACAAATGCAATAAAATGCATGTTACATTAATCATATCTGAAAAATGTTTAAAAAGAATGAGGAGTCATCTGGAAAGAGTGAAAAAGCCTTATTAATGATGACCCCTAGAATATACAAATCAATAGTTAAATTAAACGATGAACATGATGTCCATAAACAAGATCTGGACACAAAAACATACATAAATATGCAAAACTACAAACATACGTAAAAATACTTGGACTATAACAGAGCGTTGGATAAAATAATAAAGGGGCGAATTTTGATCGTCCAAAACGCAAAGGCCAAAAAAAAAATAGGAAACAAAGTAAGTAAAACAAGTTTGAGTAACGTACAGGAGCGAAATACGTCAATAGCCCAGGGACGTCGATCATGGGGTGGCAAGGGGGCAGTCGCCACCCTAATGAAAATATGGGGGGCAAACATATCGATTTGCCCCCCTCCCCCAATAATTTGTCATAATTTGTCATGCAATTAAGGATTATTCTAAAAAGCATTAGAAAGCACTACAAAAACACTGAACTTAGCCTAAAAATACTATTAAACAAACACAATTTTCATTTTTTCTTCGGCGCATTTTGACTTTTTTTTTCACTTTTGCTTCCCCAATCCGAAAAATGGATCGACGCCCCTGCAATAGACAACAATTCGTCTTTTTGCGGCAACAACATTTGTTAACTCCACGTGAACGTCATGAATAGATAGGTCTCCGCTAAATGCCAACTGAACTGTCGGTGGAAGACGGAGATGTAGTAAAGAACGCGAAACTAAAAAGCTATATGTGGAATTATGACGTCATAATTTGTGTGAGATTAATGGCTGCATGGTTGCAGACAATCAACTTTTGCCGCGCGCGACCCGGCGAAGACGCGGTGCTACGGCGCTCGAGCCGCTTCACTGAGCTACGACGGGCGAGGGGAACAAATTGGACAGGGTCGAAGTGATAGAGGGGAAAATACGAAGAAGATAATTTGCAAAGTCGTCACGGCGTGAAATGAGCATAGATTAACGTGGACACGATGCCCTCGAATTATTAGGAGATAAAGTGGCGGGATGAAAGACAGTATTCCGATGATTAACAGTGTCTAATTTTGGTCTTTCTCTGAATGGTGTAGATTCATTAGAGCCTGTTCGAAAATGTGAAATTTGAAGCAGTAATTACGGAGGCATAACGCGCGGGCACGAAAGTTCATGAAATTGGGTGCATAAAATTCCTCACGAAAATCTAAGACCTGAAATAGAACGATATTGCAGTGATGGTGGTATAAAGAACAAGATTGATAAAGTTAGGTAGAAAGGTGGATAGATAGATAGATAGGTAGAGAGAGAGAGAGAGAAAGAGAGAGAGATGGATAAATGGATGGATGAATACACTGGTGATGTTTAGATAAACGGTAATATAAACTCTACTTCTCTATCTACTATAGATAAACAGATGAGATGGATAGTCAGACAGAAAGAAAGACAGATAAATAGATAGATAGATAGATAGATAGATAGATAGATAGATAGATAGATAGATGGATGGGTAGATATATGGATAGATAGAGCAGATTGGTGGATAGATAGATAGATAGATAGATAGATAGATAGATGAAATATAGATATATAGATGGATAGATAGATAAACCAGTGGATGAGTGCACTGGTGATCGATAGTTGGATAACCGAATAAGACATACACTTTACTTCTCTATCTACTATAGATAAACAGATGACAAATAGATATAGAAAAAGTAAAACAGATAGATGGATGGATGGAAAAATAGGTGGATAGATAGATGGATAGATAGATGGGTAGATAGATTGATTGATTGATTGATTGATTGATTGATTGATTGATTGATAGATAGATAGATAATGGAAAGGTAGATTGATGAATCGAGTGATGTATCTTTCCATCGTATTAAATTATGTGCATATGTGTTGTACGTATTTTTTTTATTTGTTCATATTTTATGGTTATAAACTTATCTGTCAATTTATTTATTAAATTATTTACTTATCTATCTTTTGTGGGTTTTTTTTTGTCTATGTAGTCATTTATTTATTCCAATCACGCATGTAGGTTTTTGCTGCAGAGATGCTCTACCTGCGGTCCATGCCCGTTACCATGCATGGGTACAAAAGTGCTTTACATTCACTGTCTATTTTCACATTCTATTCAACCTAATAAGGATTTAGGCTATGATGCCTGTAATTGTGTTTCTCATTTTTCTGAAATCATTGGCATATTCGTCATCTGGGTCAGTCAGTAGTCCGCAGAAAAATGAATTCCTAATATCATTTGCACTTGTTGTTTTATCTTCTTTCCGTTATTTGATCCATGGTATTATTTGCACCCCTCAAAAAAATGACGGCTTACCATTCTCATCTGGGTCAGTTAATATACGAGGGAATATGATTTCCGGTCGGGGCTGTCAATCATTGACTTTGGCAGAGGCAGAAATGAGCCGGGGTCAGACGTGCTGAATTCGTATTCCGACTGATTTGAGTAAGAATTCCAGACGTGTTTATAACCTCTCAAATGGAGTTTAAAGTTTGAATTGTGCCATTTATTGATATCGTTTTGTGCTGTGTTGCATTGTACTGTTTTGTTTTGTTGGTTTCGTTGTGCCCTGTTGTACTTTACTGTGACGTTTTGTTGTATAATGTGTTGTTTGTTATGTGGTGTGGTGTGATGTGATGTGATGTAATGTGATGTGATGTGGTGTGATGTGGTGTGATGTGGTATGGTATGGTGTGGTGTGGTGTGGTGTGGTGTGCATATCAATTTCTTCAGCACACAAAACGCTCTTTTGGGCAGAGAAATACGAGGTCATATAGGCACTGGTCAGGCACTACTGCTCTCACGCCGCACTGTGTAGGAGCAAGTCTATTGTTTACATTCACACTCGAGCGCATAATAATAAAGACATGCGTTGATTTCTGACTGAGAGAAAATGGTGTCTGTGATTGGTTTTTGCCTATTCCGCAGGCCTTCTCCTGGCCAATAAAATTCGATTTTTACTTTTTTTTTAGAATCCTCAGACTTCCCACTACATATCCTCATCTTCAATATATTTATAGATATAGCACTTTCATTTCATGAAGCGGCAAAGACAAAAAAAAAATGAGAAAAACGGGGATCTTCCACGAGATTTTCTACAAAAAAGGAAGTCTTTAGACTCAATTCCCCGTGTCATAACATTGACTTCGGTCACATATTTTGATCTAACCTTAAAGAGAAACCGGTGATTATCATAAATCTCGTTTCAATAGTATATCAAGCTTATAGATTTGGTACAATGGCAAAAAATGTACCAAAAACGACGGTTTTAGTTCCATCTTACCATTGTGTTGCAAAACTCTAGACCATGAAGAAAGTAAAAGATCGCTTAGAAATTGATATCAGCCATTCCACGTAAGGGTCAACATCAAACTCAAAAATTGAAGTGAAGCAAGTGATTTTTTGTCACTTATGATTCAAAAGAAGAATATTGAAACCATCTAAATCTCAAAGATTTTTTAAAATAAAGCATTTGAATGAAAGTTACAGCCTCCTGAACATACATGAACTTTGTGGTAAAAAAGAAGGGTTTGGGGTATAAATCACAAACAGAGAAAATAAATGAAGCTGATTCATAACATGTTGCTTTTTCTGCATTCATTAGGTAGCTATTCCAGTAAGTTTGATAAAACATTAAGAATTTTTCGAAATTCTTTTCGTATTTTCCCAGTATTTCATCATGAAAACACCCGCGAAATATGTCACGCGAGTCACAAAATAAGGGGATTTTTTTAAGATTACTAAAAAACTAGGAAGAGTTCCAGCTGGTGTTTGACATGTAAGTGAAGAAGTGGTGGTAGTGTATCAAGAGAAGTATAAACATTTTCATTTGCCTTTCATACCTTGAAGAAAAAACAATCTCAAGAGTGTCACGCGAGTCACGCATACTGTATGTCGGACAAATCACAAACCAGAGTATAGATCAAAAATTGAGAAAGTAAGTGAAGTTGACTGCTTTATCTGATTTCATTATAGGTAAGAATTTCCAGTCAATTGATAAACAGTTGATATTTTTTTCAAATGCTTGTCATATTTCCCAAATGCCTATTTCATTATCAAAACACTCATAAAATATGTCATGACAAGGTTTAAGATCTGACCACCATTTCACTGCCAAAACTGTGTAAATATATTAAAGGAGCTGAATTTCTTCCTTAATTTAGCGAATTAATTAGCTACAAGTTTAGTATAAATTTCATTTACATGTAAATAAATAAATTGGAGAAAAATGGAAAATGTTACCCCTACCCCTTAATTTTGAGAAGTGAAGAAAAAAAAGGTGCATTTTGCCAAAGAATATTCTGGGAAAACCAGTCAAGTTACAGGCCTGAAAATTTAATCAATGTGCCCTTATATTCCCCTTAAGTGATTAGATTTCTATATCGTTGCTTCATACTTTTTTTCAAAATAATTTGACAATTTAGATTTTACTGATTTTTGAACCCAAATGTAAGTACACACCCTGTACATTCTTATTATTTCATAATGTATTGAAATTTATGGATGTTTTCTCTTCTAATACTACCCACCTGTTCTTATGAATACATTTTCCATACCAAAAATGCAATATGCATACATTAGTTTTTTGCTATGTCTGGCAAGCCTCCAGCAAGCTGTCAGGCTGCTAGAACAACCTTTGTTAAACAGAATAGTATGCATAAAAATTGCATTTCTTATGACACTGTTCTAAAAGGCATCATATGCCCTAGTCTGGCTTCCAGACATTAGATTAATCCATCTGGAAATTGATAAGGAAACTGCTATCTTTGGTCAACTGTTGTGAATAACAAAAATCTGGATTTAGGCCACAGTAAGTATTTTGGAGGTAAACAGTCAGAGAGTGAGTGTACAATGGAGGTCAAAAAAGTTGCATTGTCCAGAACTGAGACTACATGTGCCCAGTAGCTACACTGCAAAATACACACCAAAAAAAAATGTTGACAAATCTAAAAAACGAAAGCATATTTTGCATTTCTGACTTCAGAATTCAGCACAAAATTTCAGTCTAGAAAACATATAATTAATTTAAAAAAAAAAGTTACATAGTTTTGGTATTTTGGCAGTCAAATGGTGGTAGAACCTTGAACAATGTATCGCGTGAGTTACAGAATGGGTAATTTTTTAAATAGTCCTGAAAAAATGAAATTTTCACACTCTATCAAGAGGATATCACATTACAATCATAGTTCATTCACTATAACCATTATTATTTTTAAGTCTTTTAAACGCTATGAACAGCTGCTAAAAATGAAACTGTGTCACGCCGAGTCACGCTATTTTGTGTCATCCGAGTCACATTTTCTTTCTGGGGCCATTTCTCACAACAATGGAAATTTGGCACAATCTAACTTACGCATGAATTGAGCTAGGGTATTCAGTTTCTAGTTCAGCAAAACTAACTTAAATCACACTTGTAGTTTCATAGGAAAATCAATTTGAATAAAGTACTGTCAAAATTCCTCTTTTTATCACTGTCACGCGAGTCACGTCAAAGAAACTGCAATATATAAAAAAGTATTGATTATTGAACAATCATTTCAGAACTGAATCATGTATTGCCAATGCCTTGATTCAAAAATATGTTAAATTTGGTTTGAATAAAGCCAGTTTGATAACAGTAAGACATTGAAACTTGAAATTTTGTTCAAATGTCACGCGAGTCACTATGGAATGGCTGATATAGTGTTGAATGGAATTTGGTGTCGTATAATGTGGTGTGGCATGTTATGCAGTGTGGTATCGTATATGGTGTGGTGTGGTATGGTGTGATGCAATATGATGTGATGTGATATGGTGTGGTGTGTAGGGTGGTGAAGTGTAGCGTCGTATGGTGTGGTGTAATGTGGTGTGGTGTGGTGTGTTGTGGGGTGGGGTGGTGTGTTGTGTTGTGGTGTGGTGTGGTGTGATGTGGTGCTGTAGTTGTGCAGTGTGGTGTGACGTGTATAGTGAGGTATGATATGATGTATGGTGTGTGGTGTGGTATGGTGTGGTGTGTGGTGTGTGGTGTTGTGTAGTGTGGTATAATGTGGTGTGGTGTGATGAGCCAGTGATGTGATGTGATGTGATGTGATGTGATGTGATGTGGTGTGGTGTGGTGTGGTGTGGTGTGTTGTGGTGTGTTGTGGTGACACTGATTTCCCGCATCATGACAACTCCCCCGAGATGACTCCCACCTTACACCTCCCCTGGAGGATAGCTTCCTTAGAGAATCAGCCCCCCCCCCCCGGACAACTCACCCAGAGGATAGTTCTCCGATGGACAACTCCTTTGGAGGACATTGCACTGGAAGCATTGTTCAACTTCTCCGGGTGAGTTGTGCCCCGGGGAAGCTGTCCTCGGGGGAATTGTCCTTTGGGGTTTTCATCATTTTTTTTTTTAATAAATATTTAGGCCTACTGTTCTTTTTCTGATTTATGTGTGGGATAAGATATCCTGCATATCTTTCACAGTTAACTTAGGTCGATTACTTTGTTGGTAACCTACAGAGAATGACAATTTATGAAAAGTTGTATTCAAAGTGGGTAGAGAGTTGTTCTGGTATGACATCACATCGCAGACTTAATTAGAAAATTGCCATCCACACAATACGACATAAATCTCCTAAATGGTTCCACCAAATTTGCTCACCCACTCAATACTTGATTTCTAAAAATGTCCTGGTTTCAGTCAATCCAAATTCATTGATGGAGTAGCTTCTCCTTAAAGAATTGTTGTTTCAAAGTTTCGTGAAAGATGCCTTACTAGGAAAGATACCCACTCTTCAACAATACGTTTATGTGATGATAGGGTTATATTTTTGACGTCTATAAACTGATTTCTTTACGATATTCTTAACACAATACTGCCTTGAACCATGTTTATAGCTCCATGCTTTAACCGATGTATACAGTATCCATAATCAATCATAATTAAATCTTTCAAACAGTTAGTTTAAAGTCCCAAAGGAGGATTATGTTTTAAACAAACACGCAATTATATGAACCGTGTATTTGAGGTCAAGCTCGGTTCACGCAAACAACAGGGCAAGCATCGAACAATGACACTTTTTTTCATAAAAATGGATACTTTGGAAGAAAATGCTTGGTTTTACGTTCATCACCATGAGAATATTTCAACAAATAAAGTGCAAGTGGCCTAGACGAGTCTGCGGTCGGGTCTCCCACCGCTTTCTGACGATTTAGGCCGCCATGGGTGGAGGGGCGATCCCGTCAATGCCGATGGATACATGCCGCGTGGACTTCCTCTTCAACAACGCCATCGAAGGGTGACGACCTGGACGATATCAAATATTATTGTTTGAAAAATGTGTAGAAATAATAGAAATCACAAACTTTTCTAGAAATGTATGACATTCTGAACTAAACCGAATTTAATGCGGATGCTCTTTTTCTGATACCGCCAATTACCTGTTTAACAAACTACCAATCCCTGTACAAAATTACAACCCCTTCAAACTTTAAACCACAGTTAAGTAAACTAAACTATAATTTGTAATCATTAATCGTATGTATTTTCCCCTTTTTCCTTGTTTCCTCTTTTTCTCATCTACGATTCAATATTTCATCCTGATTTTTACAAATATTGTCATTTTTTATTGATTATCTTTAATTTATATGTCTATTACTTACT
Source organism: Eucidaris tribuloides (assembly GCA_001188425.1). NCBI lineage: Eukaryota > Metazoa > Echinodermata > Echinoidea > Cidaroida > Cidaridae > Eucidaris > Eucidaris tribuloides. The sequence continues at coordinate 72,855 of JZLH01S0010582.1, forward strand.
TTTGTAAATCATGTAATTAGCCTCTATAATCTTATTAATTGTGTATTCCTTCAAGGAATGATAAAGGGCGAATAAATTGGCTTGATAATATTAAGAAAAGGACTGGACATAGTTTTGAAGATGTTAGATCAAGCTAACGTTCGTGACCGAAGTCGATGGAGGTGTATATAGCCGCCAACCCCACCCTAAAAGACGATACCAGAAGCGTCGATCGGGGGTTGGTGGGGGGGCTGGAGGCAGTTGGCCCAATGCCCCTCGCAATAATTTGGTCAACTTGAAAATTCATAAAACATATTGCAGAATTATGTTTCAAAGTCCGTGCAAAGCACTACAAAACCATTATGCTTTACATAGTAATACTAATAAAATGCATTTTTTTTTTCATTTTGCTGCGCGCTTCGCGCACAAATTTAACATTGCAATTGGGTCAAAAAATTAGACATTCTGCCCCCCCCCCCATCCGAAAATGTATCGACCCCGCTGGACAGTATGATTGATGTATTCGAACAACTCTTTAGTTTGTTTTGAAACTGAATGGGACTACCCTGCTCTTAAGGAAATCGTGAATGACCAACTAATTTGAAGAAAAAAAATTTATTTTTATGAAAAAAAAGTCATCAGTTTGGGAGACTTAAAATAAAAGTAGGTGGGTTCTAGTCAAACTACACACGGGGAGGTCAATCGAGCGCGATCTCTGACGATTTTATTTGCTTACGTTTCCTACATTATACATGTGTCACATTTTTCTCAACAGTTAGATTTAGCATTAAATTGTTGAATTATGAGTACGTTATATTCAAGAAAAACACTATTCAAACCAAATCATCGTCCCCATTTACTTGAGAGTATATATGGAAGAAAATCCTTGAAGAAAATTGATAATTCGTTCAATTAGTTTACCAGCCTCAACTACATACTCTGTTCGGGGTTGGTTTTTAACGTTAAGTCAGGTAAACTTTTCCCAAACAATGGTTTCTGTGTATCAAATTTAATCGTTTCTGACCATGGAGAAATCTTAATTTGTGTCAGATTCTAAACAAAACTTTGTTGTATATGCATAGATTACTCGGTGAAAACCTTGATGATGAATAAATTTCTTGATTGTTCCTGAATAAGAATGTAAACCTTTTGTCGGGCCGTCGATTCAATTCCATTCATTCCATGTCACCAAAATGCATAATTGGAAAAATTATTTCATTTAAATTGTTAGATTGTAGTTCTGTTAAACAAAACAAGTACAGTACAGCACAGCACAGCACAGCACACGAACTCTGGACAAAATACGACACACTGCTCAGTTATTTGTCTAAAGGTTTTCAAAGGTTGTTTAAATGCATCGTTTAAATGTTTCCAAGTTTAAAAATCTGAGCTCTATGATCCTCCATGAAGAAATTGCAATTCAACACGATCATTAATTGTTTTGAAAAAGTGAAAATCATGAAGGACCATTCCAAATTGCTCAAAGACGTGATTTCCTGTACACTTTCAATATAACTTGTGTTTTCAGCCAAAATTGACAAACGTATGAATATTTCACTCTTACTGACTCGAATTAATTTTATGCTGTTTATAATCGCAAAAAAATGTCACTTACAAAATGCCTAAAAAGGAATCAAAATACCTGAAACAAAGAAGAAATAAAAACACAATAAGATGCATAAGAAATTAATTTGAATGTCGTAATTTTTAAGCACATTTGCTAAGAACACTTCGATTCTCTAGACCACAAATTAGCACATTTGGAATGTCATTCAGTGATTAAGAGCAAAAGTCGATTTAATGCATAAATTACGCATAAATTAACATAATCAATGAAAAAATAACGAAAAAATGACTACATAATTTTGCAGATTACGTCGTTGACCCCCCCCCCCTCCCCCGGCCATATCATCTCTCAAAATAATCTGGCCTAGTTTGGTAGAGTTAAGACTGGGGATATTGGTTCATATTTCTTTGATGGTGTTACAAGTCGAGCTGCTTGATTTTGAACAAGTTGTAATCTTAAACTTTGAACAAAACTGAACACTAAAAAAGCAAACTAAATCAAAATGTCACATAAAAAGACAGCGTAACCGGCCATTGGTGTCATACCGTGCATATTCTGGGGTCGGTTTATGTGACGTCACCCAGTTAACAGCTGAATTTCATTTCGTAAGAAAAAACACACACAAATTCGGCAGCTCCAACGGAGTCATTTTACCATATTCACAAGTTAAATCCCAAATCCAAACATTAGACCCCTTTTGCCAAATTTAAACATTCGTAATTTAATTATTTGAGATTTTGTTATGAGCATTTCCCAATTTATTTGTGAATTACAACGGGCGATTGCTATATTTTTAAAGAAAGGTATAGAACAATGGCTGAATTTTCAAACAACATTATACTGACAACATTTAGAAATGGATATCAACGTGCTTATTAGGTATGAAAGTTCGTATCCGACTTTAGAAAGGAAAATTCAAAATAATTTGTTGAAAATTGTGTTGAGAATTGAAACTTCTGCTGATACAAATAGAGTTTACTGAGGTGTCAAAAAGTATAAATCCTTTAGGAGGTTTAAAAAATCATCTTCAAAGAAGAATTGAAGGAAAATTTTACCCTTTTTAATGAAAATCTAAAAAAGAGTTTTATTCCATTTATTTTCCACTTTTGTATCATACAATGAAAGAATATTTCACAGATGAATACATATGATATACATTCATTACAATAGAAATTATACTTGAAAGTATATAATAAAGTAACAAAGAATACTTCCTTCATACAGTCATAAACAATATAATGTACATTTTATCAGTGTTTATCAATATACAAACATAATGTAGAATTATTTAAACTTATTATTTTACAAAAATATAATAAAGCAGAACAAAAGTGATGGAACCTAGATCAAAAGCAAGCGTGTACTATAGGTCCAGTAATCTGCTTTTGAAGTGATACAAGTCACTTATAGAAAAAGAGAGAAATACACCAAACGGAGAAAAAAATAAAGACAATTAAACAAAATATAAAGGCGGGGGAGAGCTAGTCTCGTTTCCAGACCATACAACTTTTTCTCCCTCCGAGTAGCAGTGCGGGTGCGAAGCACCCGCTCTAAGAAATGTACCTCAGAAAGAAATGTACCTCAGAAAACTAGTCTTAGTTCAAGACCTAATTTTTCTAGGAAATAGGATAAGTTCTTACGTCTGGAAGCCAGACTAGGGGAGAGCAAGCCAAGGGTAAAAGGGAGGATCAACTCGATAAGATAAATAAGATAAATACATTATCTAAATGATCAATTTGATTTTGAATAACTTTTGGTTAACATATACAGCATGTATAATATCCAATTCAAACATATTTACAATATAATTATGAACAAAGTAAGGGTATAGACGCACTGAGACAAAATATATAAGTTGTAACCCGAGAAATTGAGTAATGATTTAATCAATGGGTTAATGTTCCTCAAGAGTTCCACGAAATAATCCAAAATGAATCTTTTGAGATAAAATACGCACTGGTCAATGGCTGTATTACTTGAAAGTCCATCAGATATACATTCTGTTGCTATAGTTACATGGTCACCTCAACTATAAATAATCGAATAGGTCTACATTTGCGTCTGTCCTATGTCGTAAGTGCGTAGGCCAATGGTCAGATAAGCCGCAGTTTGTGGGATGTCACGCCCACACAATTACGTAACACCGGGCTACTTCACTTTGTAAGGGAAGGGGTGAGACTGAATTCTTAATTTCCACTTGTCTACTACGCAGTCACTGGACGAAAACCATTCGGTAGCTGATTATAATTGATTTGATTTGAATTTGATTTGAATTTATTTTTTCCACTTTTGCATCAAGAAATTCATGTAAAACAATACATAAATGAACAAATTGATACACATTGACATTAGTATAGTAGTACATTAATTTCATTTTTTCATACTGTTCATTATCAACAGAATATACAATATAATACTTCATATTTAAAATAATTATCATTAACATAACAAAAGTGGTGGAACCTATATTAAAAGAAAACTTGTATTACATAGGTCCCATTGAGTGCGCATAATTATGGTAAACGTGGCCTGGAATATTACATTAAGACAGGCAGGACGAAACACAAAGGGAACAAGACGATACATTACAAATGGCGGTAAAAGAAAAAGAGGAAGAAGGTGAAGAACATGAAGAAGGTGAGCAGGTTATTCTCAAGTTCAAGAGCATCAGTATATTGTGAAAGTACAGAGATATAGTTCATAATATAATTATAAGATATATATTTTAATATGAGCAAAAAAGTTATTATTCAAACCAGTATAGCAACTGAATGGTATTCTTGATATGATTGGAAATGATATTGTTACCGGTCATTTTAATACTCCCCAGCCCTTCTAATACGTATATTTTGAGGTCTAAAATTGTTATGCTCTTGTTGTTGCTGTTGTTGTTTTTTTAAATAAGCCTTTTCATTCACAATTCATTTATCTAATTCAAGGAAATTTTGTTTTACAAAGCCCCCCCCCCCAAAAAAAAACCCTTTCTTCTACGGTTTGTTTTGTTTTTCATGGGAAAGAAGTGATTGCGAGCACTTTAAAATCCCCTAAGAACCAAATGAGTTGAAACATGTACTAACTTTAGTGCAGGGGCGTCTATCCATTTTTCAGATGGGGGGAGTGAAAAAAAATGTCAAAAATTTTCGGTGCGCTTCGCGCGCCAAATTGCAGTATAACATTTGGCGCGCGAAGACCGAAGAAAAATTGAAAATTGTTTGTTTAATAGTATTTTTGTGCTCAATTTTATGGTTTTGTACTTTCCAGTGCTATTTATACATTATCCTTGCAA
>JZLH01S0010582.1:91251-101878 GCA_001188425.1 Eucidaris tribuloides
CAACAAATAACAGCATATGAATTCGATGCATGTTCATATTTAATGATTGGAGGGAAACAAGGTTAGCCACATGTAGTCTTATAAGTTTACTCTCCAGGAAATATGTTCTTTTTTCATATTTTAATCAAAGTATACGATATTTTTCTTACAGTGTAACACAAACGAACAATGTTTTGTAATTTTAATTGAACCTCCTGCATGGTCCTCTGCTAGTAAATATTATTCTTAAAACTGAAATGAATGTATTACTAATTCAGGTAAATTACCAAAATCAACTGCAGAAATATGCATGCAGCTGAAATTCTATCAAAGTAGAGTTAGAACTTTATCAATAAAGTTTGCAAGCAAAAACAAAACAACAACAACAAGAAAAATAATAAAATAAATAGATGAGGACAAAAATATTTTGAATACGCCTATGCTCCGTCGGTCTTATCCCTGAGAGATCACTGGTGCGCGTTCAAAATCAAAAAGATTAATGCGTTGACGTGATTGGCCGAAAGTTCTTCAGTAGCGTACGTGTACGTGTGAGCAGAACGCATGCGCGGCCGATCAATAGACTGAAACGCTGATGTGTGATTGGCTGAGAGTTCTTTGGTGACGTCAAGCAGCACTTCGGGGGCGGTGCACCGTATAGTTACAACGTAAACATAGCTGTAGTATCAAGATGCATTACTTCTAGTTTGTTGCTGTTTTCAAGCTATCTTCACTGAAATTGTGCGAGAATTTGTAACTGAAATTTGTTAAGAATTTTGGAAGAAAAAAAGACTTCTTTGTAAATATCAGGTGAGTACATAATGAAATCTTTTTCAAAAGTTATTTGGCAAAACGGTAAATTTAAACGTAGGTTAAACGTGAACGCCTCGGACTGCACGCCGCGCACGACACACGATATTGTGTAGCGCGTTTGTTACACACACGTGCATTGCAGTTCATGGCGATGTTCATATCGAATCATCTTCCATCCGAAGACTGAAAAGAAACAGATGTGGAACACAAATACATTACAAAATAATCTAACAATTAAAGCACATTTAGTTATAGTTGTTATATCCTTTATATTTTTTGCTGCATTTTAATTCTTCGTTAAGTGCATTATGACTGGTTAGAACAGTTCTTAAAGAGAAAAATAACAGAATTGGCTTTCGTTGCATCCAATAGATTACATTTATTCGGCATATTCCTGATTGATGAACTACTTCATGCAAATCATTTTGCTAGACGATTAGGCTACAGAATTATCTCAGTTCACAAGTCTTGAAGCGAACTCGTGATTTGCAAGTCTGTAATTGCAACCATACGATTTTTCCTATCATGGATGATGATTATGATGTAAGATTCTCTTATACCTCTTCAAACGAATTACATACGTGTAGGCATTATGTTTAAATTACATCAGGTATGATTCATTTACTCGCCGGTATACTGGTATTTATTACACCCAGACTTAAAAAAATAAAAATAAAACAAAGACATATAAGATAAAATAAATAAAAACGGATTGGATGACATTTTCGATACGTTTGTCCTTACTTAAATCTCTGAGCTGAGCTGAAAACTAGAGATCGATGACATTGGTATAATATTTTTTGCTTGTTTTCCTCATGTCACCCTCGGTCAGGGCATTGAAGAAAATACTCTTCAATAGTGTACAAAAACAAACAAAGCAAAACAAATATTATGCATGTATAAGATGAAACATACATGTACAAATATCAGGTGTGTACAATATTTACAATGAAGATAAATAGAGATGTTTGGTGATAATGAATAAGAATTAGAAGAGATGAACAGCAAACTTCCTAAATGACAGGAATAAGAAGACTATAAAAAATCTGTTTTTTGTCATTACGATTCGATAACAATGTGCGTGGCAATTATTATATGCGAATTACGTGTGTTATAGGGTGCGCACGTGCATGTGCGCTTGCGTTTACAGCTACGCGCGCGCTTTGACCCATTTTTTTTTCTTTTTTACGTGAACGTGATGCGGTACGCGCGCGCAGCCGATCTAGAGACTGATACGCTGACGTGATTGGTTGAAAGTTCATTGGCGACGTCAAGCAGCTCTCCGGGGGGCGCCCACCGTAGTTACAACGTAAACATAGAGCTGTTAAAATTATTATTGAGGAGCATGATTACGTCTAGTTCGTCCTTGTTTTCAAGCTATCTGCGCCACATTTTAGCAGATATCAATATCTGAATTTTGTTTTAAATTTGAAAAAAGCTTCCTAAGAAATACCAGGTAAGTACAAATTGAATCTTCTTCGAAATTTATTGCCATAATCTTAGAATTAAACGTAGGTATAAAGTGAACGCCACGCACTCACGTAGTACACGACACGCTATACGTATAGCGCGTTTATTACTCACAGGTGCATTGCAGTTCATGGAGATATTATTGATCTGTCATATTCTATCAGTCTATAAACTACAGAGAAACACACACGGAAACATAAAAAGAAACTTTAGAATAATACAATTATATTCAATATAAAATGCTATGTCCTATGTAAATCATGCCGAGGTTGACTTTTTTATGTGAATGTATTATGTTCTACTAGCTCAAAGACAAGGGCCTAGATACATGACTGGGTAACTGTATTAAAGAGGAAGAGTGACAGGATCTGCTTTCGTATAACGTTCGAATAGATAATGATATTTTCCAGTGCAATTCTGAGTGATGAACTATTTCACGAAAAGCATTCAGAATTTTGTCAACTTTGCTGGAGATTAGCCGATGTAAGTTCACATATCTTGAAGTGAACTCGTGATTTGTTAGTCTGTAGGGTATAGATGCAACCGTAAGATTTCTCCAAACTTGAATGATGATAAGATTAAAGATTCTTTTAGTTCTTCAAATATATGCATTTAATTCATATATTTCTATGTTTAAATAACACTACATGTATGTATGAATAATTCACTCGCCGGTAACTGGTATAAATTCCCGCCAGAGGTTTCCGCGTGAGAAGGGGTCGAGTGAGCGTGTATCAATGATTATTGTTGTACAGGTGGATCCCGTTCCCACGCGAGCTGGTTGACAAAGCTGTTACGCGCGCTGATTGGCTGATGAAGTTCAGGGTGTGCGTGGGGTGTGACGTCAGTAGTGAAAGAGCGCTGTGCACTCTTATGGTCACATGACTGGTTATAAGCCAATAAACGAAATGATGGTCAACACGTCATCGTGGTATTAAAATTAGTAACGACGGATCGCACTCCTTGCAAAGATGAAAAGTTTGAGCGTTCCTACAGCAGTTGAACTGGTACCATGATGATTAATGAGCCTAAATTTTGATTAGAATTAACAACATTTGGTTTATTATAAAACAACCCAGTATGAGAGATTCATTTTATAACCGTTAATGTTTTCGGGAGTGTTTCATTCTGATCGGAGTTGACTATGTTATCAATAAACCCGTACACTGCAAAAACCGAGGATGTGGAATTAAACACGAATAGCGTGGATTTGTCATGTAGAATTTGAGAATTTCTACACTCCGGATGTGACTAAAGCCCCCAAAAAATCTAATACCAAGCGTGTCATTTTAACACTGAAGTGCTGAAGTTTGATTAACACCATTGTCACCACATAATCATGTTAATTTGTAGACGCTCTGCTTGTTAAGATTATCAACCCAGTTTTTGCAGTAAAAACATTAGGGGTTAGAATTCTATCCAGACCCCTTACATTAGATAACCAGAAAAAATAGTAAAAAATAAATATATTGATTGATTTATTCATTGAATAAATTAAAAAAAATGAATAGAAAGATATATAGATAGATAAATAAATAAATTAAATAGCTTCAAATGACTTTCGTAAACATTCAACATGAATGAACGCCAATAAGCAACAATAACAACGACTTTCAGATGACACGAATTCGATAATTTCAGTGGGAAGTATCCAGCTGAATTCGTGTCCTTAACACCTCGCTGAATATTAGTTTTAGTCATCTCCCAACACTTTGCTAATAACTTCGTCCTAATCACACAATGAAAATTTGCGAGGGGCAAAGTGAAAGTTTGCAGGTCATTGCGTAGTCAGTTTGAAAAATTAAATATTAATATTAAATTTATTATTGTATCACTGATTTTTCTCCATCTCCGTGTTAAAAACGACTTATTCACCTGAGCTAAAAACAAGAGCTTACAATATGAAATGGATTAACAAGCTTGATTTAGCTTGGTTTGTCGGCTCACTGCAAAAGGGGGTTAACGTCCTTAGACAATACATGGACGTTAACCCCTTTTTGCAGTGAGCCAAATAAAGTAAAATGCATTTGGGAAGCCGTATTTGCTCCGCTTCTGCTTGAATGAATTACTTTCTTCTAATTGGGATCTTGAATGTATAATGTTGGATTCATTTCTTCGTATAACTTACTATTCGTCAGAACAACAGCAACAATGGATGACATCAAGACGACAACCTCAGCCAACAACATCTCACTATCAGCACAAAGACAGCGGCGCGCCCAGAGAATGGCTAACCGACGCAGACGGCTCGTCAGGGAACTACAGACCGATATCGTTGCCGAACTGTTCGGCACGCAGCAGCGTACACCAGCCACCACGACCAACGCCACCAACTCCGAACAGAGTGTCCCTGCTGCTCAGGGTGACAAGATGACGAGGACTGCCGAGAAACAGCTTGCTCCAGTGACCAGTGACAACCATCAGGTGGACCAAGATGCCGAGGGCGACTGCGTTGTCCCAGCAGATGACTCAGTGGTTCCAACTAAGACCAAAGAGCAGGTAAGAATATAGTTAACAAAATATGACAGTTGTATTTCTACAAAAATCAGACGGGGTTGCAGAATTTGTTGACAGTAAAGTTTGTTTCAGAGCTATGTATTTTAAGATTAAAATAAAACTAACAGTGCTGCAAAATGGTTTATACGCACCATCGTCATCATCAAGATGCCGAGGGCGACTGCGTTGCCCCAGCAGATGACTCAGTGGTTCCAACTAAGACCAAAGAGCAGGTAAGAATAGTTAACAAAATATGTTTCAGAGCTATGTATTTTAAGATTAAAATAAAACTAACATTGCTGCAAAATGGTTTATATGCACCATCGTCATCATCAAGATGCCGAGGGCGACTGCGTTGCCCCAGCAGATGACTCAGTGGTTCCAACTAAGACCAAAGAGCAGGTAAGAATAGTTAACAAAATATGACATTTGTATTTCTACAAAAATCAGACGGGGTTGCAGAATTTGTTGACAGTAAAGCTTGTTTCAGAGCTATGTATTTTAAGATTAAAATAAAACTAACAGTGCTGCAAAATGGTTTATATGCACCATCGTCATCATCATCGACATTGTCGTCGTCGTCATTATCACCACCACCACCACCACATCACAATCATCATCATCATGACAAAAGTTAAGTTCAAACATCCTTCTCCTCCTCCTCCTCCTCCTCCCTTCTTCTTCTTTCTTCTACTTTTTCTTCTTCTTCTTGTTCCCGTTCTTCCTTTTCGTCTCTCTCACAGTCCTCATCATTAATAGTACCCTCAGTATTTTCATAATTATCATCATCATCATCATCAGCTGCAGCAGCAGCAGCAATATCATCACCATCATCATCACCACAGCTACACACCATTGCTTCTGAGGATGCGTCGATCCTTGGGGGGGGGGGGGCAATCGCCCCACCAATGAAAATATTGGGGGGGGGGGGCGGGCAAACATATCGATTTGTCCCTCAATAATTATAGACAACTTTGAAAAAGTCATAATATGCAATGCAAATATATGTTTTAAAAAAAGCTATTGAAAGCAACTATAAGACATTAAACCATGCATAAAAACACTACAAAATTTGGCAAAATTCTGTATTACAATTTGGCACGCGGAGCGCGCCGAAAATTTTGGACATTCTTTCACTTTTGCCCCCCCCCCCCACAATCCGAAACATGGATCAATGCCCCTGATCACTGTTTTCCATATCAATATCATTAGACTTATAGCAGCATCAGGTACCACTAAAATTTCACCGTTTGAGGCTTTTAATCCCATATTTGTTTTGTCCTGTTGCTATTATGTCACAATGATCAGTTAGCATTTCATATTGTTCTCACCATCACTGTTCAGACACCATTACCACCATTAATTGTTACAATTATGAGTGATATTCATAAGTATACCCACTATTATTTATTCTAGGACAACGAATACCATATGCAGAACTTGCAAACAAAGTTGGACGAAGCTAACGCACAATTACAGGTAAGTGTCGTATCATTTTTTAAGTTCCACGCAGGGCCTCCTGTTTCTCGCCATCCCTTTATAACAGTAAACATGAATCAGACACTTTTACTCTTCTTCTTTTATAAATAAAACGTGTATCACACAGGAAATTAAGTTATAGACCGAGAGACAATACATTGACTAACTGATAAGATTAAGTATACAGTTAATTAGGAGCTATTTCCTCTTGCCATATCTTGTAACCTTATCGATATTTGGCCACTGATGACTTGTCGCTGGCTTTCAAAACACAAAGGAACAAATTAAAAATCTATTTCATCTATTACATCACATTTCACCTCTCCGAATAATCTCTTTCATTCCTTTTCTAGAATATAAACTTGTCCGCCTTGGACAATTGAACATAGCAATGTCAGAATTGAGAGCTTTAGTATTTGTTCCTATATTCATCGTGTCAATGCTGGTAACCAGTGATAGCTTGGTGGTATTGTCGCAGCTCGGAAAGTTGTAGATGGCAAGTTCGAGTCCCACTGGTCCATTTTTGTCGGACATATTGGATAAAAAAATTATAGATCAATAGTTGCGATCTTAAAATACAGAGAGCGACATATGAAAAAATCTATTACATCTCGTTTCCCCTCTCTAAATAATCTCTTTCATTCATTTAATAAATTAGAAAATTGTTGGTTAATAAATTCAATGCATTTTGTTAGCCTTTGAACAGCATGGTTGTAATAAAATGTATAATTCAAATTAATTAAATTAAATTAAATTAAATTAAAATTTGATTTTAAAAAGTGTTTCGGTACATCTTAAGACACATTTCTTTGCCATAGCCGTCTGTTTAATATTGCCGGAATAGTTTATCTATGTAAACTATGTTAAAAAAGTCAGAAACAAAATACATCATAATTTTAAGTCATTTTGCCGCGCACTTTGTTTCCGATGTGACTAAAACGTCATATCTCTAACATGTTCAATGTTCATATAAAACAAAACAAATCACTGCCTTATCAAATGGATAATTATTTTGTAACCAGTGATAGTGGCTGAATTGTTTGAGATCTGTAATACGAGATTAAAAAGATTAAAATATGGTTTCCAAGCACAAGATTACAAAAAAAACCCTCATTAATTTTTTACCCAACATGAGATACGAGATTAGCCTATGTTTTCCCAACGATTAATGCAATTTTCAAGACTTGGATTCTTTAATCCCGTAATTTAGCGATTAATCGTTAATTTCATTGACTTAATTTCTAGATCGATATCAGTAAGATAATGAAAATAGGCCTATTTGTAATTAAATTATTTTACCCTCGTCATATTTGTTTTTGACACGATGCAAGGTGAGGTCCGATCTTGCTACAAAACATTAATTAAGTAACCGCAAGGATAATATATATCGTTACGTATCTCTTTCATAATATTTTAATAAAAGATCTTTCAGCGGCTGCTGGAAGCAGCTCAACAGATCACCGGGACTTCTGATGATGTCCCTCCCGAAGATATGGCCAAGATTCTCCTCGACGCGTGGGAAGAGAAGCAGAAAGAGGTGCAGACCGCGAAGAAGGAGGTGCTGAGCGCGGAGAAAGCAGTGCAGATCGCGAAGACGAACATCGCTTTCATCAACGAGAAGAAGGCGGCCACAGAAACTAAGATCCAGGTTTGGTTGGAGTCTAACTACACTGCAACAAAAAATGGAGTGTTAAATTTAACACCTGTAGCACGTTGCCTGATAAAGATATCAGCTACGGTGTTGTACACAAGATGATTACAATCACATAGATAGAGGATGGCGAATCCGAATATTGATATGATTCCAGTTCTATCCAGATAATAAGCATAATATTAATCATGGATCACTTTGGCATTATCCAGTCCTCTTCAGACTATTAGGTGTAACTATTTTGGCGGAAAACGCACACAACGTTAAGGGTGTTGAATGTTTAAACCACGTTTGGAATTTAACATCACCCTATATTGGTACTGAACATCAGTTAAGATTATGTACTGCTTGATCGATCGATTTCATTAATCAATCGATTGATTGATTGATTGATTGATTGATTGATTGATTGATTGATTGATTGATTGGTTAATTGGTTGAATGATTAATTGGCTGATTCTCTCACATATTATTTACTTTGTTTATATTAATCATTTGTATGTGTTTATTTATTCATATATCTATTATATTACATGAATAAGTAAATTAATATATCAATGAATCAATTAATTTATGTATCTATTTACTATCTATGCACCAAGGGTATAACACCAAGGGTATTGCACAATATGAATACGAGAAAAGTGTTGATTTTTCAACACCCTTGGTGTTAAAGTCAATGCTCTTGGTGTTTGAAATAATTCCTTTGATGTTAAAATAACTCCTGTGGTGTTAAAATTTTACACCACGTCTGGTATTCATAATATGCAAAACACCATGGGTGTTAAATTTAACACCCCAGTTTTTGCAGTGTATATGCATTTATTTTTCGTATATTTATTTACTTTATTATATTATATAATCAAAAAATTACTATATTGATTCATTAATTCCTTTATTCATTCATATATTTTGCGTCTTAATTAAGTAGAGCTCGCATTTCGTCCTCTCCATAATACGCAGGAATTTGTGACCACGACCAAGGAGTTGGTCAGCTCGCTCGACATGCCCCAGGAATTCGCGGATGGCGATGCCGTGAACGTTCTCCGTAACTCCGTGATCAAACTCCAGTCCTGGTACGACGACGTGAGAGAATGGAGCAAGACCAAGAACGCGCGATACAAGGCGATGAAGGCTCAACTGAAGGTAAAGTTGATGTTTTTGGTCGATCATTTTCTCTTCCATTCTTGAGACCGAGTAAAATGTGGTGGCACTTTACCCCTTTTGAACAATCATGACCAAATCCGTGTTTGTTCTCGACTTTTGTTGGTCCCACTGGTCCGTCAATGCGTTTAACACCCCCCCCCCCTCAAAGTAGAACGAGCCCCTGACCTAAAATCTCCTATCATGGAATATGGGACAATTTGACAATTGAAAGAGAGAGAGAGAGAGGAAAAAAAATGAAACTTATCAATGTTCGAAGTTTATTTAATCCTTATTGCGGCTGATTTTTAAATTGGCAACTCTGTACATGTTTGTACATTTGCTTTAACAAACTTTTACTTTTCTGGGAGAAAAGGTGACCTATTTCTTCCAGAAATGCAGAATCACTTTTGCCGACAGAAGATGGTGTTGTTTTTTATGAGAAAATGAGTAAAAGTGAAAAAAAAAAACAATGAAGAATTCTTCACACTCTCAAAACAAAAGGTGGTAAAATTGCCATTTAATAATCCTCCGTAATAAGGACTTTGAAGATTCATAACTCTTGAACGGTTTATCCAGATTTGCTCAAAATAGATGTCTATAGGTTTCATTCCCCTTTAATAATTCACGGGTCCTCGCACTGACTACTGTGGATGACGTCAGATATTGCTCTCCCCAGGGTATGGGTGGGGGTTGAGAAATTTATATTTGTCTCTTTTCTCACTCTATATGACTGTTCACGCCCACACTCAATGCATCCCCGGAACGCATCACTCATAGGCCTATACTGTCTGATCTAATCACACGGTCTTGTCAATCTAAAAATCATCATACCCTTGGGAAAACATGGGTGTCACCCACAAAAAAAGAAAGAAAAAAAAAGTTGGAGTCCTTAATTCAAAATCAGGGTGTCAATTGTGTATGGCAAACATGATGCTTTAATTTGTTTGAAATCGTATCCCATTTTAGCGTCAAAATATCATTAATATCACAAGAGTATCACTGTTGATAAAAAGGAAAATAACTTGATGATTGTATATGAAATTCATCCTTTGATACTACTTTGTATAAACCCAAAATAAATAGGATGACACTCATTCCTTTTGGAATTCATTAGTCACATTTCCGTCTTCCTTAATCATCACATTGTAATTCTAAGACATTTTAAGATAAACTATTAAAGGCAGTGGCGGCGGAAGGCCAAATATTTAGGGGGGACGACGAAAGTTAACTTACAGATCCAAAGTTTAGTAAAAGTGGCGCGGCAGCGCCAAGCCCCCGCTTGCGCGGGCCAGGGGGTATCTGAGGGGGATGTGCCCCCACAGAATGATGTTGGAAAAAAAAATGAATTTTCATACTCAATTCTCTTTTCTTTTTCGCCATTTTTTTTGGAGGGGGACAGTCACCTCCACCTAAAATTTATGGGGGGGGGGCGTGTCCCCCGTCCCCCTCCGCTATTGTGTCGGGAATGGAAGTCCATTACTTCCCTTCATTATCAATACCAAACGGTAGTTTAGTACTTACAAATGGTGTGTTGAAAGTTTGAGATCCATACGTCATGAATTTGTTGTTTTATGAATAACGACATGTTACCAGATT
>JZLH01S0010582.1:101903-114697 GCA_001188425.1 Eucidaris tribuloides
GAGATATTAGACAGTTTACATGAATACGATAGTGCTGCTTGCCTAACGTATGGCATGGTCACTGCTGGTCAAAAAGTCACTGATGCATATTGATGTTGTGTACTATTCTTGACGGCAAACAACTAAGGCCAATCTCCAGCCGCTTCCCACTCCTTATCGACCTTTCCCACTGGTGCTTCCGCCGCGGGCTCCCCGTGGCTTCCTGCGTTGGCTTCCCCGTGGGCTTCCCCGTGGGCTTCACCTGCAGGCTTCACCGCAGGCTCACTGATGGCTATCTCTGACTGTCGTTACCATTACTGAGAAGTTTGTGTCTGATTTCTCGATATCGGGCACAGTGATTCTAGCGAGTTCGGCCGAAGACTAGGTTTCGTCTTTGACCAGGCCTCTCCGATCGCGAATCAGTTCGTTGAGTTCGCTGTATCGACTCCATGTTACAACGTAGTATACCCCAACCGAATATATTTGATAACCGTTGGCGAAACCTCTCATGATAAACCAGTTCCGGAGCGAGTACAAGAAGGATTTTCTCTTTTGTCTGTAAGCTTTCCTTCGTCGAGTCGTTGAGTCTCTTGGCCGTCCTGGGTAGGCGATGGTGGCTTAGTAGACCGAAGTCGAATGATGACGCGTGGCCAACGTTGCTCCGTTGTTTCAAGAAGCACGTTGTTAGCTTTGATATCATGATGGAGAATCGATCTGCTGTGGAGGCTCCATGATGCCTCTGATTGATATCTTCAGCAACGTCCAGGAAGTTCGTTCCTGTGAGAGGTCCGGACTTCGATTGCGACGATTTAAAAGTGGAGCCATAGAGATACGATTTTCCTTCTCCTTATCGCCAATGAACTCGCAAAGCTAGACACAAAAATCATCCCTTATTTTAATCGTACCAAACATTTTCGGGAAGTACGTTTCCGCTGAACAGGACTGATACCACAGAGGATTCTTTTCATGCCCGACTTACTTCAGTACTTGTTCCTTCACTGACTATCAACTGGAATAGTTCTCTGGATGTGGTTGGCTTATGGCTACGGGAACAGATGTACTGGCATGACGAGCAATCATTACCTTCCGTGTAGCTACCTTTCCCATGACTTGGAAGTTCTGGTTTCCTCTTCCTTTTGCCGGTTCCTTTGTTATCAAATGGTACAAATATCTGTTTCACTCAGCTTTGACACTTGGTCGATGCTAGTGTAGCACGAACGATGATCTAGATTGACTCACTACCTCTTCTGTTGCACTGTGGGGTTGGCAATAGTTAGCGCTAATCTGTAAAAAGGTGTAGCAGAGGATATTACAAGGTACAGCCGAGTGGAGTTTGGAGGAAAACACCATGAATATTACTTTGATTCATGAATTAAAACAAATCTTTTCCAAAAGAAGATATGGTACGTGGATAAAGTTATTACCAATATTTTTGTTTGTTTGCGTTTTTTTAGGGGGGGGGAGGGGGTTGGGGGTTTCTTTCATATGTTCCCGTTCCACTTCAGTTGTGACACCATTCTAGATATGAGTGGTAGAAATCACAATAAGAAAACTTGTGAAACGAGTGATAAGGATCTGTAAGTAGTCCACATATGTTCCATTTATGAGAGTTGATTTGCACAGATGTAAAAAATTTAAATGTAAATTTCTGAATGGTTTTCATATGACAGTAAATAATTTGTTGAGTGTGGCTCACGTTTCATGATCCTTTTGAATAATTTGGATGGATGGGGTGTCCTTGTCTCTGCCTCATCGTCTCAAAGAACTGTAAAGATATCGTCAATTCTAGGCAAATACACGAAAATCATTTGTGATAATCTTGTTTGAGAAGAGTCATTTGTCTACTGTTAAAGCAATATGTTTTTTCAAACTACATCATGCTGTGGACTGAAAGAGGATATCTATACATTACTTGAGGTAAAGCAAAAACTTTTCTTCTATACCGATCCACTGTGCTTTTCTTTTGGCAATTGGAATTGCAGAGATTTGAGAGATAGAAAAGCTGCTTCTAGTTGCAATTTAGCATGGAGATTATTGAGAAGCATTTTCAAAAAAAGATTAGATTACGTTGTTTTGTTTAGCCGCAGTGGTTTACATGGGTGTATGGCAGGAGAGGGGTGCCGAGGAGGGTTTACGACACTCCCCACGCCCCATTCAAATTTAAAAAGGCCCATTACTTTCCGAAAAACATTTCTTTGAGGGTCTTTTCTCAATGAGTATAAATAAAAAAAAAGCACTTAACCAAATATATTTATCACATCTGCTGTCATTCTCATTGTGAAAATTGATGATCAGACCCAACAGCCCCCCCCAAAAAAAAAAAATCCTGGATACACCCCTGATCTTCCTCGCCATAAGTGTCCGCATTTTTCGATCATCCCTGCCCGCCCGGGAGTGTGAACGTTCAGTCATTCAACCTTTTCCTTGAGGTGTCTTTGCATCCGTAATCGTTGAGCTTGTTTTCTTGCCGCTTTCTCCGAGTTTGCTCATGCTTCCTCAGATCTTGAGCGAGAGGGTCTTCTCTGCCTTGATGTTGCTGTAGTTACAAAAATATAGGAAAAAAGTCATCAGAGGGTGGGGGTATACTTTGATTGAACTAGTGAGTGATAAAGACTTGGTGTGTGACATGGGTGGTGCCAGGGGGTGCAGCCCCTCAAATGTTTAGAATATCAGAAAATCAAGGGGTTTGGCAGTGTAATTTGATAATTTAGTTTTTGTTCTGACATCCACCCCCCACCCCTTCCCCGAGTTTTCACCCTGTTCAAAATTATTCTGGTGCAGGCCCCTTCTTGAGAATGTGTTTCGATCAAATTTCCTGTTCAAAGTAGTCAAACATGAAATCTATGTTATTAAAGTCCATTTGTTGTGTGTTTTGTTAATAAACAGATAGTCTATGGCAGAAACCACAAAAATGAAGGCAAGGTAAATGTTCTACTTGTAGAAGCCTCGTGAATTACAAATCGTTAATATATTAGTAGTTAGCACTACTATCGGGAACCTTTTCTTTCCTTCATAGGCATACCTGAGTTTGTCTCCAATGTATGAAGACCTCTTTCCTTTCATCCGCAATCATCTTGTCATCAACTCAGTTGGACCTAGAATAAAGGACATAGCAAGCTATCAATAGATCATAACATAGAGGATATGTTCTTATGCTGCTGCTACAACACAACGGTACTACTTTTCTATAACTACTGCATCTAATTACCATTAGCCTACTCAACTAATCTGCTAGCTACTACTACACGTACTACTACTTATCACTATCTACTTCACTACTAGTATACACTACTACTACTACTGACTACTACTACTACTACTGCTTTGATACTACTATACTACTACTACCTAATACTGCTTTTGAGTACTACTATATAAACCTACTTACTACTATTACTATTTACTCATGAACTATACACTACTACTACTACTCTACCTACTACTACTACTACTACTACTACTACTACTACTACTACTCTAGCTACTACTACTTACTTACTCTACTACTACTACTCAACTACTCTAACTACTACTACTGAGCTACTACTACTACTTACTACTATACACAACTACTACTACTCTACTACCTGCTTTTGCTAACTAACTACTACTCACACTTACACGTTACTACTGTCTCTATGCTCTACTACAAGTACTATAACAAATGATTAACTATCACTACATCTATATACTATTACCTACTACTATGACTACTTTTACTACTACAAACTACTACCACTACTACTACTACTACTACTACTACTACTACTACTAAACTACTGCTTCTGCTGGCTGCTACTACTACTACTACTACTGACTCTACTACCTACTACTACTACACGCATTGTTACTACTCAACAATACCATGTTACTAGCTCTACTCTTCTGCTACTGCTACTACTACTAGTAATATAACAATAATTACACCATATATCTATACTATTCTTAGCTACTAACTACAGTCTTCTTTTTTTTCATCTTTCTCACGTTGCCTTACTTCTACTCTCTATATTTATACTCAGTAATGTAGTATATATTTTTCTCTGGCTTCTCTATCAATCTTATTCCCTACCCTTTCTGATTATTCAGTACAGGTGAGTTGTCCAAAAATTGTTGATGACTCAGGTCAGCATTTTTTGGTGATTTTGCCTTTTCTTTGTTTATAAAATCCCTAAGTAGGTACGTTCCAATCAAGTTTTGCATCATACATGACTGTGTCAGAAATTAATGCATGACAAGTATCATTACCCCATGTGGATCCAAGCCAATCTGTTGTGCGCTTCGCGACCTTTCCACTTCAAGCCAAATTTTGATCCTTCTTGTGGGAGCTCCTCTTCATTTTATAGTGCTTCTTTCAACACATCGTAATTTCAGCTGCATATCCTGTACAATGTCCAGATTATACAATTCATATTATGTTTCATGAACGTACTTCACTATTACTAGTAAGTCGTGAGTTTGTTGACTCGAGTCGGTGACTGGACTCGAGTCGACTCGAGTCCCAATTTTTCTGATCTTTGCGACTTGACTTGACTTGGACGAAAGAATGACTTCCGACTTCTTTTGACTTGAGAAACATGATTGGTTGCAACACCGATGTAATGGTATGCATGATTATTGAGTGAGATATTTTTTGTTTTTGTTTATAAATTTTTTAAAAACCTTTATTCTTGTCCATATGCCCCTTAGTATGTCTCTCTTTTAGTCAACGCCATCTTAGTAAATGTTTTCTCATCACAGAAAAGTTCTGCAGATTCGCTTTCATCCTTTGGGCACACTTTTGATTTGTTGCCTTGTTGCTGACTTGCGACGAAGATGACTTGCGACTTGACTTGACTTGTGAAAAAATGACTCGCACTTACTTGATTGACTTGTGGCAGTAATGACTTGTGACTTGAACTTGACTGACTTGAAGCTAAAATGACTTGGCGACTTGACCTGACTTGAGAAAAAATGACTTGCTTTACACACACTGGCTAGTAAGAATATACATTATATTTCTAATTAACTCTTGCCTTGCCTCATTTGCTCAATTTGCATGTCAATAAAAGTGCACTGGAAACTAATGAAAAAGGGATTTAACTAATCTCTCTTGATCCTCTTACTGCATACAGTACCTTGCATTCAAACCTTATGCAAGAAAAAGAATAAAAACCAGTGAAGCCTGAAATTCACTTTGATAATGTGTAGATAAACAATTAAATCATAACTCATAATAATTGAACCATAAGAGCTTCATTAAAATTTTGCTGCGTGAATCACCACATCCTCATACTTTAGGTTAACATACATACATACATACATACATACATACATACATACATACTACGTACAGTACGTACATACTACATTATATACATGCATCAACATACTAGTAATACATATGTACACACATACACACATTACATATCATAGCACATACATAAGTACATACATAGGATATAATAAAAACAAGCATACATATGTAAGCATGCACGTGTATGTGTGTGTGTTGTGTGTTTGTGTGTTTAAATGTGTGTGTATATGTGTGTGTGTGTGTGTGTGTGCGTGTCTGTGCGTGGCGTGGCGTGTGTTTATAATGCGTCTTTTAGGACTGGATAGTACCTGGATAGTTTCCCTATTCGCCGTCAATTTCAGCATTGAGATCGTCTCGTTCCTGTTCACGCTGCGCAGAGTTTGCTTGGAGGTCTTCGAATCGCTTGTATCTCCTGTGATATCAAGATGCAGGTGACATGCAGAGACGCGTCTTCGTTTCTTGTGCAAGAGCGCTAATTCCACGAAATCATACAGAAAGATGCACTAAGCATTATGGGCGAAGCATACAGTACCATAAAATCTAATATAACAGTGCATCAGTATCCTTCTGTTCTTCCCTCCCTCGGGCCGCCTTCTTTATTTCTTCTTGCTTCTTCCTTTCTTTTTAACGAAACACGGTCTTGGTTACCTTGTCTTGCTTCCTGAGTACAATATACATACTTACGTGTCACGAATGAGATAAATATATATTGTTAATTCCCGGAGTGACAAACTACAATGTATCAAATGATCAAAATAACAAGAAATAACCTCTACAGAATTCAGTGCGGGAGCATTGAAGCTAATCCTACTATACCCACCTCTGTTAGCCACTCGTTCATTGTTATTATCGTGTTACTTTTATCCTTTTTCATAAGTAATTGTGCTGGCCCGCATGTCGCGGCCTGAGATAAATTCAATTTATACTTCATTTATTTTGTTCTCTGGCACGGAAATCTTTAGTAAAAGGCGAAAGATTTTGCGTTTTTGCAGAGAAACCAGAGTGATGAAGAGTGGGAGGCAGGTTGCATATAAAATATTTAATGTTTTAAAAATCCTCGTTACACTGAAGTATTTTTTTCAACATTTAATCTCGATTTCATATGAAAGTACTTGAAAGAAACTTACTCCACTGAAAGACCAATGAAAATTACCTGCTTTCAGATTTTTTATTTATTAAATTCTTCAGCACAATGTATTGAAAATGTGATTTGTCCTCAAATGAAACAAATCGGTGTCAATGATCCTCGGTGCAAATACAGCGCAGTCCAGCACACGTTGAATAGTGCCAACGTTGAGGGAGCCATCATACTAGTCGTTCCTCAAAGACATGTGATTGATTCTTTGTCTTTCGGTTTCATGTTGTGTAAGCACTGTAGGCCTACTATTTATAGAAATCTTAAAACGTGTTATTGAATTATAGCAGGTTTATCAAGTGATAAAGCATATAGTCATCGTTATCAACGACTTTCCTCATAGTTGTCTTTTTATTGCTTCTGTTTCTTCTTTGTCAATCTTTTTCTTTTTTTTCTTTTTTCCTTTTCTTCTCTTTTATTTTTCTCTGTGTCTTTTCTTCTTTTTTTTTTTCTTTTCTTGCTCTATCTCTTCTTGTTTATCTTCTTCTTTTCTCTTCTGTTTCTTCTCTTCTTGCTTCCTTCTTCTTCTTCTTCTTCTTCTTCTCTTCTTTCTTCTTCTTCTTCTTCTTCTTCTTCTTCCTTCTTCTTATCTTCTTCTTCTTCTTCCTTCTTCTTCTTCTTCTCTTCTTCTCCCTTCTTCTTCTTCTTCCGTTTCCTCATTTCTTTCAATCTTCCTCTTTTCATCGTCGCTTATTTCTGTCTGACAATATTAACGACAAGCATCCATCAGCTGCAAAACCTTAGAGTCTGGTGCCTTAGTAAGCTGATGGCTTGTGCTTTATCATTGGTAAATCGCGTGGTAAATAGTTTAGCAAAAATTAAGATCGAAAACATTCATAAGCATCCATTCATTCCAAAAATCAGATAAGTTACGGAATAATCATCGACGACAGCGATGTCTTAACAATTTGTTTTGCTTCGCCTGAATCGTTAAACCTAGTCTATAAATGTTGTAGCACGAGTCCACAATGAGACAAATTCGTCGGATGTTTTCATTCCCCATATTAGTCATACGCAGTTACAAACAATCAAAAGATGGTCCAAGACTCAAATTCACATTCTTGTTCGCTCTCTTGCCGATTTTTTTTTCCGGAAAAGAACTTGCAATGGACGCGACTTCATGTGCCTAACAAGATTAACCACATAAAACCGCGAGCGCTACTCCATCTCCATGCGTACTAGGACACTATGTAATCGATCCGCAATTCGATCCTAACTTCATACATTCGGTGTGACGTCATCACTCAAGCGTAAGGCTGGGTGGGGGGGTACACTGGGTGCAACGTCCAATAAGAGTTGGATTACTTAATCCAAACTCTATGGTCACGTGCACCCCCCCCCCCCCGCAGAGCATAGGAGTTTCCGACCCGAAGCAAAGCGAAAATTTGTACCACTTTCTGCTTCCAACACTCAACTTTAGTTCGCACCTCCGTAAGAGTGACTCCCCATGTCACTATAGTTCGCACCTCCCAAGTTGTGCACGCTTCCCCGTGGGCCCAAACCAGCCTATCGCACCTTGCACATCATCCCTGTGGGTATTCTTTGATTGCTAAGGGAAATAAAGATATTGGCCCAATGCTCAACACGCGCAAATAACCCTGTATATAATAACCATGGATTTTAATTATATAATTATACTCTTATTTATACATTTTTACAACCTCTGTATGATTGGAACGACGTACCCATATAATTAAAATATGGACGACGAATCAGTTTTTGTAAGACCGGGGTCTCATCCGGCACTCCGTCAATCTATGAATATGAAAGACAGATATGCAAGTACAAGTATATACCTATACAGTTGTGGGCCAGAAAAAACGGAACATAATTTGACAAAATGGTGATTTTTCCTCGCCTTGTTATTCATGAAAAATAATATTTTCTTCGGTCAA
Source organism: Eucidaris tribuloides (assembly GCA_001188425.1). Taxonomy (NCBI): domain Eukaryota; kingdom Metazoa; phylum Echinodermata; class Echinoidea; order Cidaroida; family Cidaridae; genus Eucidaris; species Eucidaris tribuloides. The sequence goes on from JZLH01S0010582.1 coordinate 110,209, forward strand.
TGGTATATTTCTGAGTCAATACAACACTTGATTCGTCAACTATATCACGATAATTCCACAAAAACTGAGTTTCAGCTCCTATACAACTTTGCCAAAGTTTATATGGTGTTTTCTTCTATTACCAGTGTATTACAATGTTCATTTAGTCATGCAAGAAGAGACGTCGTGCTTTTAGGCAGTGACGCGGATGCCTACGCCCTCGATTTGCTCTCCGTAATTCCTTAGGCGTCTTCCTCAAGCAGTGTACCATCTCCTGGAGTCCTAATCTACAAAATTAAACCAATAAGCAATAGGAAATTCATAAATTAGCTTGATATTAAACATGTTGATTTTAATCATGGTGTAAAAATGATACATGCACAATAAACAAACCATTAACTCTTTAGCCGCTGCTTTTATATGAGAGGTTAATATGACAATTATTAACATTTTCATATTTTTTTTAATTTAAGCTTTCCTTATTGCTGTATTGAAAATGCTAAACATTTACTAAGATGGTTACTTAAAGCATCGTATAAATGTCTGCAGTTTAAAAAAAAAAAACCTGAGCTAACATGATGCCCATGTCTACGTATTGTCTCTGATACCTCTAAAAATGAAGCCCTGACAAAATTGCTTGAAAACGATCATAAAGTGCTTTAAAAAAAGGAAAATCATTGCAAAGACCAATTCGCTTTTCCTCCACAGATTGCTGTTTGCAGACTTTCCTATCGCCAAAATAATTAAGTGCCAACTGTTGAATCTCGCAATATTGTAGCTAGTAACGCATAACGTCAAACTTTTGTGTCTAGGTGTTATTTTGTCGCATTCAAACATTAACACTGTCAGATATATCAGATAGGCAAAATTCGAACAATTTTTTAAACGTGTCGTCCACAGTGTTGACTACGTTTTAAGCACACTTTTTAGTGTCTTTTAGTGTATCCTGGCACAAAGGTGAAGGAAAAAATATTTATACGATTGTCCATTAAATTGTACGATTGTTGCACAGATGTCAAAATACACACATAAAAGGTTAAATAGAACGAGTAGTAGTGGTAGATATACAACAGTAGTTAGTCAGTAGTCGTAGCAGTAGTAGTAGTCGCATTTTTATAAAAATTTTTAAAAAAAAAATTAAAATTAATATTATAGTAGTACATAAGTAGATAGTAGTAGTGATATAGTAGTAGTAGTAGTAGTAGTCGTAGTAGTAGTAGTATCGTTAGTAGTATAGTCGTAGTAATTTAGTAGTAGAGTAATAGTAGTAGTAATAAGTGATAGTAGTAAGTAGAAGTAGTATAGTTATAGTAGAATCATCGTAGTAGTAGTTGCGTATAGTAGTAGTCATGTCAGTAGTCGTAGATGTAGTAGTCGTAGTAAGTGTAGTAGTCGTGTAGTAGTAGTTTGTAGTCCGTAGTAAGTCGTAGTTATATTAGTAGTAGTAGTAATAGTAAGTAATAGTGATAGTAGTAGTTACGTAGTAGCAGAGTATAGTAGTGTAGCACTAGTAAGTTGTAAGTAGTAGTCGTATAGTAAGAGTCATAGTAGTAGTAGTAGTCATAGGTAGTAGTCGTAGTAGTCGTAGTGTAACAGTAGTAGAGTGTAGTCGTAGTAGTAGTAGTTCGTAGTAGTAGTAGTAAGTTAATAGATAGTAGTAGTTAGCAGTAGTAGTCGTAATAGTAGTAGTAGTAGTAGTGGTAGTAGTAGTAGTAGCAGTAGTAGTAGTAGTGTAAGTATATATATAGTAGAGTAGTAGTAGCAGTCAGTAGTTATCGTAGTAGTAGTAGTAGTATAGTCGTAGTAGAACGTAGTAGTAGTAGTACTAGTACTAGTAGTAGTATGTACTAGTAGTACTAGTAAGTAGTAGTAGTAGTATGAGTAGTAGTAGTAGTAGTAGTACTAGTTAGTAGTAGTAGTACTAGTAGTAGTAGCTATAGTAGTAGTCAGTAGTAGTAGTAGTATAGTAGTAGTAAGTAGTATAGTAGTAGAATAGTAATCGAAGTGATAGTAGAGAAGTAGTAGTAGTACTAGTAGTAGAGTTGGTTGTTGTTGTTTGTGTTGTTGTTGTTGTTGTTGTTGTTGATTGTAGCAGTATAAGTTGTAGTAGTAGTAGTTAGTAATAGTATAATTTCCTGTCTTGTTTTTTTTAATTAAATGACGTAGTTAATGGAACACCTCCAGCCAGAATATTTAGCTATAACCCTATGAGTCCTTTTTGTCACATTCTACACTTCAAAAATGTCTTATTGAAATAATTACATGACGTGTCCGTGACATCATGTACTCAATTGATGTCTCAAGGACTGGGTCTTGTGGTCTGGCGCCTTTTCCCAGGCCTTGTGACATTCTGGCCAGGGTCCCGCTGAGCTCATTTTCATCGCTTAGAATCATGCTGCAGCGGTTCAACTACAAGGCCTGCATGCAAAAAAATAAATAAATATTTCTCTTCAAAATATGCATTTGTTTCAATACAGAAATCCGCCGGCAGCGGTTATCTCCAAGGAAAGTACAAGATTTGATCGCTCCACTTAGGACACAATATACCAGAATCAACTTACGTTGAATGGTTCCCTTAGTAATACAACCGCCAAGTCAGCTCATCTTTGTTGTACAATTATTGTACCAGAACTGTTGTGGTGGCAATTTATTGAGCTTTCTGTGTGTTAATTTCTGTCAGGCCATCTTTAATTCAGTAGCTGCATATGAACTTATGCTTGTTCTCTTCAAGTAAACTGAGATTTTAAATCCTTGCACTTGGATATACCACTCTCTAGTTAGTGTATATATTGGATAAATATTCAACTCGTTCATTCTTGAGCTTAATATTGACTTCTCGTTTTCCGATCATGGTCACAGCTCTTTAAAGACAGAGTAAGGGTTTGCACGTCAGAAAACTGTAAATGAATGAAATCAGCTCAAATCGTCACAGTGTGAAGATTATATAATAAATCACCTGTCATAGAACCTTTTGGGTAGAAATACTAGTTTTGGTGAAAATCTGGACAATTAAAACCTAAAATTTCAGTGACGTCGACGTGCACGGGCGTTCAAATTGTCGCGATCAGCCGTTAGCCGAAGGTCGCGCGGAGTTTAGCCGTTAACCAATCAGTGTGCTCGCGCGTCTTGCGACGGTACCCATAACGCGATTCGCAGTTTGCCGCGAAAATTTAAATTCACGGAAAGGAGACAACATTTGTTCGAAGTTGATTTAATCCTTATTGCGGCTGATTTTTAAATTGGCAACTCTGTACATGTTTGTACATTTGCTTTAACAAACTTTTACTTTTCTGTGAGAAAAGGTGACCTATTTCTTCCAGAAATGTAGAATCACTTTTGCCGACAGAAGATGGTGTTGTTTTTTATGAGAAAATGAGTAAAAGTGAAAAATTGTGAAAAAAAAATTGAAAATTCTTCACACTCTCATAACAAAAGGTGGTAAAATTGCCATTTAATAATCCTCCATAATAAGGACTTTGAAGATTCATAACTCTTGAACGGTTTATCCAAATTTGCTGAAAATAGATGTCTATAGGTTTCATTCCCCTTTAATAATTCACGGGTCCTCGCATTACTGTGGATGACGTCAGATATTGCTCTCCCCAGGGTATGGGTGGGGGGTTGAGAAATTTATATTTGTCTCTTTTCTCACTCTATATGACTGTTCACGCCCACACTCAATGCATCCCCGGAACGCATCACTCATAGGCCTATACTGTCTGATCTAATCACACGGTCTTGTCAATCTTAAAAATCATCCTTGGGAAAACATGGGAATTACTCTGAACAAAATTGGAGTCTCGAATTCAAAACCAGGGTGTCAATTGTGTATGGCAAACGTGATGCTTGAATTTGTTTGAAATCGTCCCATTTAGCATCTATCACTAATATCACAAGAGTTAATAGGAGTAAAACAACAATCTTAAAACTTGATTTTTTTTTTAAATGAAATTCAACCTTTGATACTTCTTTGTATAAACCCAAAATAAATTGGATGACATTCATTCCTTTTGGAATTCATTAGTCACATTTCCGTCTTCCTTAATCATCACATTGTAATTCTAAGACATTTTAAGATGAACTATTAAAGGCAGTGGCGGCGGAAGGCCAAATATTTAGGGGGACGGCGAAAGTTAATTTACAGATCCAAAGTTTAGTAAAAGTAGCGCGGCAGCGCCAAGCCCCCGCTTTCGCGCGCGGGCCAGGGGGGTGTCTGAGGGGGGATGTGCCCCCACAGAATGATGTTGGGAAAAAAATGAATTTTCATACTCAATTCTCTTTTCTTTTTCGCCACTTTTTTGGAGGGGGATAGTCCCCTCCACCTAAAATTTAGGGGGGGGGGACATGTCCCCCGTCCCCCTCCGCTATTGTGTCGGGATTTGCAAGTCCATTACTTCCCTTCATTATCAATACCAAACGGTAGTTTAGTACTTACAAATGGTGTGTTGAAAGTTTGAGATCCATACGTCATGAATTTGTTGTTTTATGAATAACGACATGTTACCAGAAT
>JZLH01S0010582.1:118015-128015 GCA_001188425.1 Eucidaris tribuloides
GAGATATTAGACAGTTTACATGAATACGATAGTGCTGCTTGCCTAACGTATGGCATGGTCACTGCTGGTCAAAAAGTCACTGATGCATATTGATGTTGTGTACTATTCTTGACGGCAAACAACTAAGGCCAATCTCCAGCCGCTTCCCACTCCTTATCGACCTTTCCCACTGGTGCTTCCGCCGCGGGCTCCCCGTGGCTTCCTGCGTTGGCTTCCCCGTGGGCTTCCCCGTGGGCTTCACCTGCAGGCTTCACCGCAGGCTCACTGATGGCTATCTCTGACTGTCGTTACCATTACTGAGAAGTTTGTGTCTGATTTCTCGATATCGGGCACAGTGATTCTAGCGAGTTCGGCCGAAGACTAGGTTTCGTCTTTGACCAGGCCTCTCCGATCGCGAATCAGTTCGTTGAGTTCGCTGTATCGACTCCATGTTACAACGTAGTATACCCCAACCGAATATATTTGATAACCGTTGGCGAAACCTCTCATGATAAACCAGTTCCGGAGCGAGTACAAGAAGGATTTTCTCTTTTGTCTGTAAGCTTTCCTTCGTCGAGTCGTTGAGTCTCTTGGCCGTCCTGGGTAGGCGATGGTGGCTTAGTAGACCGAAGTCGAATGATGACGCGTGGCCAACGTTGCTCCGTTGTTTCAAGAAGCACGTTGTTAGCTTTGATATCATGATGGAGAATCGATCTGCTGTGGAGGCTCCATGATGCCTCTGATTGATATCTTCAGCAACGTCCAGGAAGTTCGTTCCTGTGAGAGGTCCGGACTTCGATTGCGACGATTTAAAAGTGGAGCCATAGAGATACGATTTTCCTTCTCCTTATCGCCAATGAACTCGCAAAGCTAGACACAAAAATCATCCCTTATTTTAATCGTACCAAACATTTTCGGGAAGTACGTTTCCGCTGAACAGGACTGATACCACAGAGGATTCTTTTCATGCCCGACTTACTTCAGTACTTGTTCCTTCACTGACTATCAACTGGAATAGTTCTCTGGATGTGGTTGGCTTATGGCTACGGGAACAGATGTACTGGCATGACGAGCAATCATTACCTTCCGTGTAGCTACCTTTCCCATGACTTGGAAGTTCTGGTTTCCTCTTCCTTTTGCCGGTTCCTTTGTTATCAAATGGTACAAATATCTGTTTCACTCAGCTTTGACACTTGGTCGATGCTAGTGTAGCACGAACGATGATCTAGATTGACTCACTACCTCTTCTGTTGCACTGTGGGGTTGGCAATAGTTAGCGCTAATCTGTAAAAAGGTGTAGCAGAGGATATTACAAGGTACAGCCGAGTGGAGTTTGGAGGAAAACACCATGAATATTACTTTGATTCATGAATTAAAACAAATCTTTTCCAAAAGAAGATATGGTACGTGGATAAAGTTATTACCAATATTTTTGTTTGTTTGCGTTTTTTTAGGGGGGGGGAGGGGGTTGGGGGTTTCTTTCATATGTTCCCGTTCCACTTCAGTTGTGACACCATTCTAGATATGAGTGGTAGAAATCACAATAAGAAAACTTGTGAAACGAGTGATAAGGATCTGTAAGTAGTCCACATATGTTCCATTTATGAGAGTTGATTTGCACAGATGTAAAAAATTTAAATGTAAATTTCTGAATGGTTTTCATATGACAGTAAATAATTTGTTGAGTGTGGCTCACGTTTCATGATCCTTTTGAATAATTTGGATGGATGGGGTGTCCTTGTCTCTGCCTCATCGTCTCAAAGAACTGTAAAGATATCGTCAATTCTAGGCAAATACACGAAAATCATTTGTGATAATCTTGTTTGAGAAGAGTCATTTGTCTACTGTTAAAGCAATATGTTTTTTCAAACTACATCATGCTGTGGACTGAAAGAGGATATCTATACATTACTTGAGGTAAAGCAAAAACTTTTCTTCTATACCGATCCACTGTGCTTTTCTTTTGGCAATTGGAATTGCAGAGATTTGAGAGATAGAAAAGCTGCTTCTAGTTGCAATTTAGCATGGAGATTATTGAGAAGCATTTTCAAAAAAAGATTAGATTACGTTGTTTTGTTTAGCCGCAGTGGTTTACATGGGTGTATGGCAGGAGAGGGGTGCCGAGGAGGGTTTACGACACTCCCCACGCCCCATTCAAATTTAAAAAGGCCCATTACTTTCCGAAAAACATTTCTTTGAGGGTCTTTTCTCAATGAGTATAAATAAAAAAAAAGCACTTAACCAAATATATTTATCACATCTGCTGTCATTCTCATTGTGAAAATTGATGATCAGACCCAACAGCCCCCCCCAAAAAAAAAAAATCCTGGATACACCCCTGATCTTCCTCGCCATAAGTGTCCGCATTTTTCGATCATCCCTGCCCGCCCGGGAGTGTGAACGTTCAGTCATTCAACCTTTTCCTTGAGGTGTCTTTGCATCCGTAATCGTTGAGCTTGTTTTCTTGCCGCTTTCTCCGAGTTTGCTCATGCTTCCTCAGATCTTGAGCGAGAGGGTCTTCTCTGCCTTGATGTTGCTGTAGTTACAAAAATATAGGAAAAAAGTCATCAGAGGGTGGGGGTATACTTTGATTGAACTAGTGAGTGATAAAGACTTGGTGTGTGACATGGGTGGTGCCAGGGGGTGCAGCCCCTCAAATGTTTAGAATATCAGAAAATCAAGGGGTTTGGCAGTGTAATTTGATAATTTAGTTTTTGTTCTGACATCCACCCCCCACCCCTTCCCCGAGTTTTCACCCTGTTCAAAATTATTCTGGTGCAGGCCCCTTCTTGAGAATGTGTTTCGATCAAATTTCCTGTTCAAAGTAGTCAAACATGAAATCTATGTTATTAAAGTCCATTTGTTGTGTGTTTTGTTAATAAACAGATAGTCTATGGCAGAAACCACAAAAATGAAGGCAAGGTAAATGTTCTACTTGTAGAAGCCTCGTGAATTACAAATCGTTAATATATTAGTAGTTAGCACTACTATCGGGAACCTTTTCTTTCCTTCATAGGCATACCTGAGTTTGTCTCCAATGTATGAAGACCTCTTTCCTTTCATCCGCAATCATCTTGTCATCAACTCAGTTGGACCTAGAATAAAGGACATAGCAAGCTATCAATAGATCATAACATAGAGGATATGTTCTTATGCTGCTGCTACAACACAACGGTACTACTTTTCTATAACTACTGCATCTAATTACCATTAGCCTACTCAACTAATCTGCTAGCTACTACTACACGTACTACTACTTATCACTATCTACTTCACTACTAGTATACACTACTACTACTACTGACTACTACTACTACTACTGCTTTGATACTACTATACTACTACTACCTAATACTGCTTTTGAGTACTACTATATAAACCTACTTACTACTATTACTATTTACTCATGAACTATACACTACTACTACTACTCTACCTACTACTACTACTACTACTACTACTACTACTACTACTACTCTAGCTACTACTACTTACTTACTCTACTACTACTACTCAACTACTCTAACTACTACTACTGAGCTACTACTACTACTTACTACTATACACAACTACTACTACTCTACTACCTGCTTTTGCTAACTAACTACTACTCACACTTACACGTTACTACTGTCTCTATGCTCTACTACAAGTACTATAACAAATGATTAACTATCACTACATCTATATACTATTACCTACTACTATGACTACTTTTACTACTACAAACTACTACCACTACTACTACTACTACTACTACTACTACTACTACTAAACTACTGCTTCTGCTGGCTGCTACTACTACTACTACTACTGACTCTACTACCTACTACTACTACACGCATTGTTACTACTCAACAATACCATGTTACTAGCTCTACTCTTCTGCTACTGCTACTACTACTAGTAATATAACAATAATTACACCATATATCTATACTATTCTTAGCTACTAACTACAGTCTTCTTTTTTTTCATCTTTCTCACGTTGCCTTACTTCTACTCTCTATATTTATACTCAGTAATGTAGTATATATTTTTCTCTGGCTTCTCTATCAATCTTATTCCCTACCCTTTCTGATTATTCAGTACAGGTGAGTTGTCCAAAAATTGTTGATGACTCAGGTCAGCATTTTTTGGTGATTTTGCCTTTTCTTTGTTTATAAAATCCCTAAGTAGGTACGTTCCAATCAAGTTTTGCATCATACATGACTGTGTCAGAAATTAATGCATGACAAGTATCATTACCCCATGTGGATCCAAGCCAATCTGTTGTGCGCTTCGCGACCTTTCCACTTCAAGCCAAATTTTGATCCTTCTTGTGGGAGCTCCTCTTCATTTTATAGTGCTTCTTTCAACACATCGTAATTTCAGCTGCATATCCTGTACAATGTCCAGATTATACAATTCATATTATGTTTCATGAACGTACTTCACTATTACTAGTAAGTCGTGAGTTTGTTGACTCGAGTCGGTGACTGGACTCGAGTCGACTCGAGTCCCAATTTTTCTGATCTTTGCGACTTGACTTGACTTGGACGAAAGAATGACTTCCGACTTCTTTTGACTTGAGAAACATGATTGGTTGCAACACCGATGTAATGGTATGCATGATTATTGAGTGAGATATTTTTTGTTTTTGTTTATAAATTTTTTAAAAACCTTTATTCTTGTCCATATGCCCCTTAGTATGTCTCTCTTTTAGTCAACGCCATCTTAGTAAATGTTTTCTCATCACAGAAAAGTTCTGCAGATTCGCTTTCATCCTTTGGGCACACTTTTGATTTGTTGCCTTGTTGCTGACTTGCGACGAAGATGACTTGCGACTTGACTTGACTTGTGAAAAAATGACTCGCACTTACTTGATTGACTTGTGGCAGTAATGACTTGTGACTTGAACTTGACTGACTTGAAGCTAAAATGACTTGGCGACTTGACCTGACTTGAGAAAAAATGACTTGCTTTACACACACTGGCTAGTAAGAATATACATTATATTTCTAATTAACTCTTGCCTTGCCTCATTTGCTCAATTTGCATGTCAATAAAAGTGCACTGGAAACTAATGAAAAAGGGATTTAACTAATCTCTCTTGATCCTCTTACTGCATACAGTACCTTGCATTCAAACCTTATGCAAGAAAAAGAATAAAAACCAGTGAAGCCTGAAATTCACTTTGATAATGTGTAGATAAACAATTAAATCATAACTCATAATAATTGAACCATAAGAGCTTCATTAAAATTTTGCTGCGTGAATCACCACATCCTCATACTTTAGGTTAACATACATACATACATACATACATACATACATACATACATACTACGTACAGTACGTACATACTACATTATATACATGCATCAACATACTAGTAATACATATGTACACACATACACACATTACATATCATAGCACATACATAAGTACATACATAGGATATAATAAAAACAAGCATACATATGTAAGCATGCACGTGTATGTGTGTGTGTTGTGTGTTTGTGTGTTTAAATGTGTGTGTATATGTGTGTGTGTGTGTGTGTGTGCGTGTCTGTGCGTGGCGTGGCGTGTGTTTATAATGCGTCTTTTAGGACTGGATAGTACCTGGATAGTTTCCCTATTCGCCGTCAATTTCAGCATTGAGATCGTCTCGTTCCTGTTCACGCTGCGCAGAGTTTGCTTGGAGGTCTTCGAATCGCTTGTATCTCCTGTGATATCAAGATGCAGGTGACATGCAGAGACGCGTCTTCGTTTCTTGTGCAAGAGCGCTAATTCCACGAAATCATACAGAAAGATGCACTAAGCATTATGGGCGAAGCATACAGTACCATAAAATCTAATATAACAGTGCATCAGTATCCTTCTGTTCTTCCCTCCCTCGGGCCGCCTTCTTTATTTCTTCTTGCTTCTTCCTTTCTTTTTAACGAAACACGGTCTTGGTTACCTTGTCTTGCTTCCTGAGTACAATATACATACTTACGTGTCACGAATGAGATAAATATATATTGTTAATTCCCGGAGTGACAAACTACAATGTATCAAATGATCAAAATAACAAGAAATAACCTCTACAGAATTCAGTGCGGGAGCATTGAAGCTAATCCTACTATACCCACCTCTGTTAGCCACTCGTTCATTGTTATTATCGTGTTACTTTTATCCTTTTTCATAAGTAATTGTGCTGGCCCGCATGTCGCGGCCTGAGATAAATTCAATTTATACTTCATTTATTTTGTTCTCTGGCACGGAAATCTTTAGTAAAAGGCGAAAGATTTTGCGTTTTTGCAGAGAAACCAGAGTGATGAAGAGTGGGAGGCAGGTTGCATATAAAATATTTAATGTTTTAAAAATCCTCGTTACACTGAAGTATTTTTTTCAACATTTAATCTCGATTTCATATGAAAGTACTTGAAAGAAACTTACTCCACTGAAAGACCAATGAAAATTACCTGCTTTCAGATTTTTTATTTATTAAATTCTTCAGCACAATGTATTGAAAATGTGATTTGTCCTCAAATGAAACAAATCGGTGTCAATGATCCTCGGTGCAAATACAGCGCAGTCCAGCACACGTTGAATAGTGCCAACGTTGAGGGAGCCATCATACTAGTCGTTCCTCAAAGACATGTGATTGATTCTTTGTCTTTCGGTTTCATGTTGTGTAAGCACTGTAGGCCTACTATTTATAGAAATCTTAAAACGTGTTATTGAATTATAGCAGGTTTATCAAGTGATAAAGCATATAGTCATCGTTATCAACGACTTTCCTCATAGTTGTCTTTTTATTGCTTCTGTTTCTTCTTTGTCAATCTTTTTCTTTTTTTTCTTTTTTCCTTTTCTTCTCTTTTATTTTTCTCTGTGTCTTTTCTTCTTTTTTTTTTTCTTTTCTTGCTCTATCTCTTCTTGTTTATCTTCTTCTTTTCTCTTCTGTTTCTTCTCTTCTTGCTTCCTTCTTCTTCTTCTTCTTCTTCTTCTCTTCTTTCTTCTTCTTCTTCTTCTTCTTCTTCTTCCTTCTTCTTATCTTCTTCTTCTTCTTCCTTCTTCTTCTTCTTCTCTTCTTCTCCCTTCTTCTTCTTCTTCCGTTTCCTCATTTCTTTCAATCTTCCTCTTTTCATCGTCGCTTATTTCTGTCTGACAATATTAACGACAAGCATCCATCAGCTGCAAAACCTTAGAGTCTGGTGCCTTAGTAAGCTGATGGCTTGTGCTTTATCATTGGTAAATCGCGTGGTAAATAGTTTAGCAAAAATTAAGATCGAAAACATTCATAAGCATCCATTCATTCCAAAAATCAGATAAGTTACGGAATAATCATCGACGACAGCGATGTCTTAACAATTTGTTTTGCTTCGCCTGAATCGTTAAACCTAGTCTATAAATGTTGTAGCACGAGTCCACAATGAGACAAATTCGTCGGATGTTTTCATTCCCCATATTAGTCATACGCAGTTACAAACAATCAAAAGATGGTCCAAGACTCAAATTCACATTCTTGTTCGCTCTCTTGCCGATTTTTTTTTCCGGAAAAGAACTTGCAATGGACGCGACTTCATGTGCCTAACAAGATTAACCACATAAAACCGCGAGCGCTACTCCATCTCCATGCGTACTAGGACACTATGTAATCGATCCGCAATTCGATCCTAACTTCATACATTCGGTGTGACGTCATCACTCAAGCGTAAGGCTGGGTGGGGGGGTACACTGGGTGCAACGTCCAATAAGAGTTGGATTACTTAATCCAAACTCTATGGTCACGTGCACCCCCCCCCCCCCGCAGAGCATAGGAGTTTCCGACCCGAAGCAAAGCGAAAATTTGTACCACTTTCTGCTTCCAACACTCAACTTTAGTTCGCACCTCCGTAAGAGTGACTCCCCATGTCACTATAGTTCGCACCTCCCAAGTTGTGCACGCTTCCCCGTGGGCCCAAACCAGCCTATCGCACCTTGCACATCATCCCTGTGGGTATTCTTTGATTGCTAAGGGAAATAAAGATATTGGCCCAATGCTCAACACGCGCAAATAACCCTGTATATAATAACCATGGATTTTAATTATATAATTATACTCTTATTTATACATTTTTACAACCTCTGTATGATTGGAACGACGTACCCATATAATTAAAATATGGACGACGAATCAGTTTTTGTAAGACCGGGGTCTCATCCGGCACTCCGTCAATCTATGAATATGAAAGACAGATATGCAAGTACAAGTATATACCTATACAGTTGTGGGCCAGAAAAAACGGAACATAATTTGACAAAATGGTGATTTTTCCTCGCCTTGTTATTCATGAAAAATAATATTTTCTTCGGTCAATGGTATATTTCTGAGTCAATACAACACTTGATTCGTCAACTATATCACGATAATTCCACAAAAACTGAGTTTCAGCTCCTATACAACTTTGCCAAAGTTTATATGGTGTTTTCTTCTATTACCAGTGTATTACAATGTTCATTTAGTCATGCAAGAAGAGACGTCGTGCTTTTAGGCAGTGACGCGGATGCCTACGCCCTCGATTTGCTCTCCGTAATTCCTTAGGCGTCTTCCTCAAGCAGTGTACCATCTCCTGGAGTCCTAATCTACAAAATTAAACCAATAAGCAATAGGAAATTCATAAATTAGCTTGATATTAAACATGTTGATTTTAATCATGGTGTAAAAATGATACATGCACAATAAACAAACCATTAACTCTTTAGCCGCTGCTTTTATATGAGAGGTTAATATGACAATTATTAACATTTTCATATTTTTTTTAATTTAAGCTTTCCTTATTGCTGTATTGAAAATGCTAAACATTTACTAAGATGGTTACTTAAAGCATCGTATAAATGTCTGCAGTTTAAAAAAAAAAAACCTGAGCTAACATGATGCCCATGTCTACGTATTGTCTCTGATACCTCTAAAAATGAAGCCCTGACAAAATTGCTTGAAAACGATCATAAAGTGCTTTAAAAAAAGGAAAATCATTGCAAAGACCAATTCGCTTTTCCTCCACAGATTGCTGTTTGCAGACTTTCCTATCGCCAAAATAATTAAGTGCCAACTGTTGAATCTCGCAATATTGTAGCTAGTAACGCATAACGTCAAACTTTTGTGTCTAGGTGTTATTTTGTCGCATTCAAACATTAACACTGTCAGATATATCAGATAGGCAAAATTCGAACAATTTTTTAAACGTGTCGTCCACAGTGTTGACTACGTTTTAAGCACACTTTTTAGTGTCTTTTAGTGTATCCTGGCACAAAGGTGAAGGAAAAAATATTTATACGATTGTCCATTAAATTGTACGATTGTTGCACAGATGTCAAAATACACACATAAAAGGTTAAATAGAACGAGTAGTAGTGGTAGATATACAACAGTAGTTAGTCTTATTGTACAACAAAGATGAGCTGCTTGGCCGTGTAATTTTCACAAAGGAAACATTCAACGTAAGTTGATTCTGGTATTATTATGTCCTAAGTGGAAGGATCCAAACTTGGTACTTTCCTTGAGATAACCGCTCCGGGTATTTCTGTATTGAAACAAATCATATTTGAGAAGAGAAATATTTATTTATTTTTTGCATGCAGGCTTTAGTCGAACCGCTGCAGATGATTCTTAGCGATGAAGAAGAGCTCAGCCCCGGGACCCTGGCCCAGAATGTCACCAAGGCCTGGGAAAAGGCGCAGACCAAGACCAGTGACCTTGAGAATCAATTGAAGGTATATGATGTCACGAAGCACGTCATAGTAATCATTTAATAACGACATTTTGATGTGTAAAATGTGACAAAAAGGACTCTAGGGTTATAGCGAAATATTCTGCTGGTGTTCCATAAACTTAAACTACGTCATTTTAATGTAAACAAAACAATGACAGGTAAATTATACTAATTACTACTACTACTACTACAACTATACTGCTACAACAACAACAACAACAACAACAACAACAACAACAACAACAACAACAACAACTACTACTACTACTACTACTACTTCTACTACTATTACTTCGATTACT
>JZLH01S0010582.1:140800-151374 GCA_001188425.1 Eucidaris tribuloides
GCAACTTGAACAAACATAACTCTCCTTTGAACCCATTTCAACCAAATTTGTTGCAAACTTTTCCTAATTCTCTTCTTGTATTGTTCTTAATTCTGCTTGAATGCAGGAATGTGTCTGGGTTTGCATTCCACTTTTAAGATTTATATCTCTTATGTAACTGGGTCAGCTTGCACGGATTACGCTCTGAGAGATTATGGACATCACGTTATAGTACTGTTACCGAAATTGTGTGTGGCATGCAGCTACATCATCTGATTGCGCAACACGTGCTCCGAGCATGTCAAAGGTCGAATGATTCTGTTTGACCTCACAACCGTTGATCAATAAAGAATGATCTCTTTTGATCTCACAGTATCAAAGTTATAACAACTCTGGCTGCCTTCACGGCCACCCCTCCAGGATGTCTCCTGTTTTTTTGTATCTTATTTTTTTTTTTGTTTTTGCCCCTTTTTTTTGTCGTAGCCATGTGTCAATAATAATACAGGGCGTCGACCACTGGCATTGCTCCACCGCTTGTTCTGGGGCAAGAAAATTTCATGGGGCAGAAAAACTCAAAATCTTAAACTTATACTTGGCCCACGTTCAGGCAGAAGGTAAAATTTGAATCATGAAAATGATGCAAAATATGTCTTGAATCAACCAAAATGTCTAATTTTGCTGTCCAGTCATTCTTCAACATTATTTTTGTTCATGTTATTTAAGATGTATTAATGAGCTTCAACTTCACAAATCACACCTATTGCAACCCCCAGACTTAAATAATAAATGTCCAATGCTCATAAATAAGCTCACTTATTCGTCTTCAAAGTTTAGGAGAGAATCTGATTTTTAATGCGTTATAGTGTTATGATTGATCGGCAGCAAGTAACTCTTTCATTCGGCACAGTAAATAAAATCTGCAAGATGAATATATTCACGTTGCCAATCGGCTGCAGCAGGCCAAAAAAAGATTTCGTGTGGAGCCGGGGGTGGGGAACTGGATAATAGGCAAAAACAAACAAGAACAAAAAAAAAACAGTCAAGTTGCGGATTACCGAGGATATAGAGCCCCAGCCCAACGCAACCCACACCCACCCATCGCCATAAACAGACACATTTGCTGAGATAGTAAAACAAGTTGCAAGTCCGAATTTAGCAGCAATCAATGCCACAATTACAATGGGCAGCCGTATAGTGATTTCACTCAGGCTGATCTGTTAGTATGCCAATTACTGGCTAAAGAATAGAACAACAAGGTATTGCAAACTGTTGATGAAACTAAACACAATTCCATTAAAATTAAACTTCAATTATTCTCAAACACATAGCGGTTTTCAGTATCTGGTACAATAAACCGTAAGATTAATTCACTTGCAATAGCCACAAGAATACCTCATGTCAGATTGAAAACTACTGAAATGACAGTTTGTATTATGTTCAAATGATAACAAACTTCGATATTAGAAATTGATATGTGGTATCATGTTCAAATAAAAAAACATAACATTATATTTTACGTTACATATGAAAATAAATACTGAATGAATAATTATATTATGTATCAAATTAAATTATCATTGGAATGGAATAACACGACTATAACTATTCAAAATGGAAAAAAAAAAAATATCGAGAATGACTCCAACTTCTATATGCTTAGAAAATGAAGAATATCTATTTTTCTTCAACACACACTTGCACACGATCGGCGATAATGAATATGGAAAATAATGTTAAAAACTGAAATATTGAAATGAATGTATTTACTGTTCAAATGAATAACAAATATATGACAGTAGCAATGATATGAAAATATGTTATGTATTTTTCAACAATCGAACTAAGACTGAAATGAAAATAATGGTTCAAGGTAAAAATTACTCTGGAATGACAAGTATTCATGCTGAAAGAGAATATGATATTGAAATAACCAAATCTTATATCTTTAAAATGGAATAGTTATATTTAAGTCTGTGAATTATAATTTAAACATTGAAAAAATGTATTAAAAAACACTGTAAAGGTTTGTAAAAATGAAAAAGAACAATGGAAAAAATATAAACAATGTAATATTCTGATATTCATTTAAAAATGATAATGTTCCTTATGTTTAGATGGGAATAAATTAGTGAAATGAAAAATAGTATT
This sequence comes from Eucidaris tribuloides, assembly GCA_001188425.1. Taxonomy (NCBI): domain Eukaryota; kingdom Metazoa; phylum Echinodermata; class Echinoidea; order Cidaroida; family Cidaridae; genus Eucidaris; species Eucidaris tribuloides. The sequence continues at coordinate 142,928 of JZLH01S0010582.1, forward strand.
GTTCATAATAGCTAAAAGTGAAAAATTGTCATGTTTAAAGTCTAAGAACTATGCTTAAACAGACCAGGATATGCTGAAATCAATATAATGCAATATTGAAAATGACAATTTAGATCTTGAATATATTTATGTCTTTACAAATCAAATATTGAAACTTGCAAAAATGTACGTATAATGTTATAAAATTAAATAAATATTGAAATGTATAATAGTATGTACTGTTCAAATGAAATGCGTTGCGATTATTGAAATGACGAATTTAAACATCATGGAAATGGAAAAGTATGTAATCTTAATGTTTATGTGAAATAATATTGAATACATGTACAGAATCAGAAAAAATCGAAAAGAGGAAAAAAATGTGAAAAAAAGTACAAAAAATGGTAAAAAAAATTGGAAAATGTAAGAAAAAATGTAAAATGCTCAAGATGAAATTAAAATTGAGTGCACTTTTATAATCTTAATACTTAAATTACATGTTATTTATGTTTTATGTGAAATAAGAATTTAAGAATGAAAAGCACTAAAACTGTAAAAATGTAAACAATAAATGTCAAAAATGTTACAAAAATGAAACACAACCAACTGTACGAAGTGGTAAAAATGTTACAAATCGAGTTCTTCATGGAGGTCTCGCATCGGTATCAACCGATATCTATTCGGTTGGGGTTCTACTCGTGTACATGGGTCGATCAGCGCAACTCAACGAACTGATTGCGATCGGAGAGGCCTGCGTCAAAGACGAACCTAGTCTTCGGCCGAACTCGCTAGAATCACTGTTGCCTGATGTCGAGAAAATCAGACAAAGACTTCTCAGTAATGGTACGACAGTCCAGAAGCCATCAGTGAAGCCATCGGTGAAGCCATCGGTGAAGCCTGCGGTGAAGCCTACGGGGAAGCCTACAGGGAAGCCCACGGGGAAGCCCACGGGGAAGCCCGCAGGGAAGCTTGCGGGGAAGCCTGTGGGGAAGCCCGCAGGAAAGAAGGCGGTCTGGTAAGGAGCGGGAGCGGTCCTAAGGAGATGGCCTCTAGTTGTTTGGTCCAAGAATAGTTCACAACATCGAATTATGACATCAGTGACTTTTTGACCAGACAGTGACCATGCCATACGAGTGCAAGCAGCACTTCGTGATTCAATGTAAACTACTGAATTCAGCAAAGGCGGGAAGGTTTGTGCTGACCGAACGTGTTACCATCCAGTCGTGGCAGATCAGCGAACGGGATCGTACATTGAATCACGGATTTCAAATGAGTCACTGTCTCAGACTAGAGGCCACTCCATCAGGACCTAGCTCCGATTGCCTCAATGACTTATCATCACCTTGAGTGCAATCATCAAATCCAGGACCGGCAGATGTGTTTCTTTTTAAAAGGAGGCTTCGTTTATATTGGGATTTTCTTCGAATTTTTATTTATCATAATGATCTATTTTTTCTAAGAATCATTTAGTATATCAACCTCAGCTCAATGGGTTAAAACATGGGTGTGATGAATTACGAGGTCGTTCAACAATTATACTACAAAATGGCAGGTGTTTATTAATAGTATGGCAGTGTGAGACACACATCTTCAATATCCACGCTACCAATGCCAGAACCAACGAAGAGCTGAAGAACATTTTCATAATTTTTCACAGATCATCTTATGTGTAAATGAAAGTCACTCCAAAGAATCAAAACTTCTTTGTACTATGGAGAAGATGTTCCCCGATCAATGAGTCACAAACTGTAGAAATGTTGTTGGGAATGTGACTTTTAACCCTAAAATAGCCAGGTCTTTTAGACCATCTCACAGCTGGGGGAGTGGCGGGGGGGGGGGGTGGACCTTTAGGGTTAAAATTGAGGGCTGTTTGAGCACGATTACTGCAGGAGTGCCCACTGCGTATGGGCGATGGGGTGTTGCTTGTGTCTAACAACCAAGAGTTAAGATTATATTCTATGTACTGGGCATTGCACAGTTACGAGAATTGGAACATCACTATAGTACTGTTACCAAATTGTGTGGCATGCAGTACATCATCTGATTGCAACACGTAGCTCCGAGCATGTCAAAGGTCAAGATTCGTTAGACCTCAAACTTGATCAATAAATCATCCTTTGATCTCACAAATGAAATTAAAATCTGCGCCCTCTTACGCACCACTCAAGGATCTCCTGTACCATCTAGTCAATTAATAATACAAAAACAAACAAAAGAAACAAAAAAACAGCAAGTTGGGGTAACCGGGGAATATAGCCCCCCCCCACCCCACCCCACCCCACCCCATAAAAACAACATTTACTGGTAGTAAACAAGTTGCAAGTCATTAGCAGCAAATCAATGCCACAATTACAAGCACAGTAGAGTGATTTCACTCGCTTTTTATGCACAATTCTGTTACAAATAACAACAAAGTGCAAACTGTGGTGAAACTAACACAAATCCATGTAAAATTAATTCAATTATTCAAACACATAGGTTTTCAGTATGGTACATAACTAAGATATTACTTGAATAGCAAGAAATATACTATGTTCAGATGAAATACTACTAGTTTGTATTTATGTTCAAATGTTACTATACTGAAATAAAATAAGTATTCATGTTCAAATAAAAAAAAATATATATTTGTTACAATGAAATAAATACTGAAATGATAATGTATATTATGTTCAAATTAAATTATATTGGAATGAAAACACGTATACATATTCAAATGAAAAAAAATATAGAAATGACAATTTATAATCTTGAAATGAAAATATCTATTTTTGTTCAAAATGAAATGATAATGAAATGAAAATAATGTTAAAATGAAATATTGAAATGATGGTATTTATGTTCAAATGAAATAACAAATATTGAAATTACAATGATATGAAAATATGTCTTGTGTTTAAATGAAAATAGGTATGTTAAAATGAAATAATACTGAAATGAAAATAATGTTCAAGTGAAAAAATATTGGAATGACAGTATTTATGCTGAAGAGAATATGAATATTGAAATAACAATTTATAATCTTAAAATGGAAATAGTTTTATTTGTGTGAAATTATAATTAAAATGAAAACAAAATGTTTAAAAAAATGTAAAAAATGTAAAAATGAAAAAAATGGAAAAATGGAAAAAATATAAAAAATGTATATTTATATTCTTAAAATGAATATGTCTTATGTTTAGATGAAATAATAGTGAAATGAAAATATGTATGTTTAAAGTAAAATAATGTTAAACAGAAGGTATGTTGAAATCAAATAATGAATATTGAAATGACAATTTATGATCTTGAAATTATTTATGTTTAAATCAAATATTGAAATGAAAATGTGTATCATGTTTAAATTAAATAATATTGAAATTATAGTATGTATTTATATTCAAATGAAATGGTGATTATTGAAATGACAATTTAAAATCTTGAAATGGAAATATGTATTTATGTTTATGTGAAATAATATTGAAAAAAAATTAAAAAATTAAAAATGTAAAAAAAATGGAAAAAAGTAAAAATGGGAAAAAAAATGGAAAAATGTAAAAAAATGTAAAAATTTTCAAATGAAATAAAATTGGAATGACAGTATGTATTTATGTTCACATGAAATAATGAATATTGAAATGACACTTTATAATCTTGAAATTAAAATATGTATTTATGTTTATGTGAAATAAAATTAAAATGAAAACATAAAAACTGTAAAAATGTAAACAAAATGTAAAAAGTAAACAAAATGTAAAAATGTTTAAAAAATGAAAAAAAAAATGTAGAAGTGTAAAAATGTTCAAATGAAATAAAATTGGAATGACAGTATGTATTAATGTTCACATGAAATAATAAATATTGAAATGACAATTTATAATCTTGAAATTAAAAAATATGTATTAATGTTTAAATGAAATATTGAAATGAACATATGTATTCAAATGAAATAATGAATATTGAAATGGCAATATTATTTATGTCCAAATTATACAATACTGAAATGAAAATTAAAATGTATTTACACTGAAATAAAAACAAAATAAATAATGAATGTTCATTGACAATAAGTAAGACCTTTGTTGAATGAAAGAAGAGATAATGAATGACAAATTTATGTATCTATGTTCAAGCTGGAAACACAGCAGATTTGTGTTACTTTTACCCCAGTTTATAATTCTTTTTACCAGTATTGTGCATAAAAGGCAAGTGAAATCACCACATTCTCGATAAATTGATACAATTTTACACAGAACAAAAACCTGAAATGTTAAGAACACTTCTACAACTTGTGACTCTACAATTGGAGAACACCTATTAACTTATGTGACAAGCGTTATATTGATCATAGCTAACTTGCAAGCAAAGCCTGTGGATCAGCACACTGGCATTTCCTTTAAAGAAATGACAGAGGGCCCTCTACACTCGCAAAATTAAGAGCACTCTTAGGGGTGATCTAGAAGACTGTTTAAATGGTATGTTTCATTCTATCTTTATATTCTGAGCATTTCTCCTGTCTCGATGCGTGGCAGGGACGGCTTGCAGCAATAGATCGCGTCGTTCATAAAATCTGAAAGCCTGGCTTGTTTACACGGCAAATAAAAGCCCTTTTGATGCTACCATGCCACATGAGGTATATCAAATCGAGATGGTTTGAGTATAGAGGTAGTTTTCCAATTGAACACTTCATGGCTTCATGTGGAAGCATCCTTTTTTAATGCACTCCAATTTTGTATTAGTGTGGAAGTGCCCATAATTATTCAAACGCAGAAGCTCAATCTTCAGTAAGAAAGGGAATTCTTCCGCTTTGCGTTGTGGTCCCCGGGGGGGGGGGGGGGGGGGTGGACGACTTAGTATAATTGTGTGATACGTACATGTGCTGCGGTTGAGACCCCCATTTTCACTTTTTCAGCCCAAATTTCCGTTCCAGAGCATCACAATTTCAGAAGTCACAGAAAAATTTTGATTATTCCAGTTCCAGAGACCCTCAAATTTGCCGTTTCACTTCTGATTTTTCGCTCGACCGCACCGCTTTGCGGCGTGGCCGAGCCAGAATATCTTCTATCCAATGTAGTTAGCGCCTGCCTTTGTTGTATAAATTGTTAACACTTCTGTAATTTGTCACACTGTTTTCTATGAAAAATTTCTTCAAAATATTTCAATTTTTCAGGGGGTTAAAATATCACTTATTACACTTGATATAATTAATTAAATAATTCAAATACATTCATTTTCTTCATAATATACTTAGATACAACTTAAACAACAAGAAATGTATTCATGTTCAGATGAAAAACGTATTGAAATGACAGATGTATTTATGTTCAAATGATATAATTCAAAATTAAATGAAACTGAAAATGCATGCTCAAAATTGAAATGAATATTCAAATGAAATAATAATTGAATGACAATTTACAATGCAAAGAAAATAATAATGTTCAAATAAAATATTGAAACAAAAATCTGTATTTATCTTCAAATGAAAACAAAATGGTAAAAATAAATGTTCAATTACAGTAAGTATGGCTTGTGAAATAAAAGATGAAAAGTTTATGTACTTATAATGAAATGGGGAAGGGGGGGGGGAATTTAACCTGATTCAATCACAACAATTTATGCTTCCTTATATATTGTCTATATTTGCAAACATATGAACTTGGATAAAAAGTATTATTGGGATTATGTAACAATTCATCTGAAATAAATGCATTATGTTGTTATTTAACATACAGTACTCTGCTTCTAGACTGAATTCTTTATCCTCATTGAATTATATGTGATTGTTGTTCCAAACAACTTACGAAACGGTGTTCTTTTTTGCTCATGTGTACAGGACATCAAAGTAAACGGATATATGTCTGACTGTAATGTTGCAGTGTGAAAGTGTTGTTTACTTTGTGAACTAACATTTAGTAACATTACAGAAGGGAGGCATTATAGAAGGAATGGAACCTTGTTGACATATCGCTTCATGTAGCCAATGAACCGCGTAGAGAAGTGATAACTGAATGGCATGAAATGTCTGCATGCTTTGATGTTACATTTCCAGCCCTGCTTCTCCACAAAGCAATCAACTTCGGGCCACCAAATATATGTTTTTAGCTGTACAATTTTGAGAGGTATGGCAAAATAGTGAACAGAACAAAATCCTCAAAGTTGTGTCTCCGTTGTGCTGATAATTATGTTGCAATTACAGATACAAAGAATAAGAAGGCTTGTAAAAATGTTATACTGTTATTTATCTTCTCTCTCTCTTATCTGCGATGGTTTTTGCATCCACATTTAAAACTTTGATATGCGTCTTGAATTTAGCATAGCTATGTGTTGTGCTCTTGCATGTTCTTGTATTATTTTCATTTAAAAGCCAGTTTACTATTCAAATACCTGCACCACACCAACATTACAACTTAAGCATGGCCTAACTTTTTCTGTTTTGACCCATTCTGGATAATTTAATACTTTGCCGTGGTTGTGCACTCTTTTATTCTACACCAGGCTAACACGTTGCGTGGCACACAAACCTTCTCCACAGCTGCTCGAGCATAAGCAAATGAAAGTAATGAGTTTTCACTCCTTCTTTTAGCACCTCCCTGGTACTACTAACGCATTAACCATAGACAAATACATGAAGGGATGTACAATGTCAAATTTTACAGACAGTTCATTTTTAATAATTCAGAATAAAATTTACACTTTTAATAATACTGCTATACTGCATGTTTCATCAGGATCTCGAAAATGGCATAATTGTTTTGTGCACTGAGAAATATAGCATGAAACTTTAAGATAACGTATTTTAAAATCAGTAATATTGACAAATTTACATCCCTGGATATTATAAATATCAATATAATTTGTATATTATACAAACTTATGAGGTACATATTTCCATTGTGGCTATGGTGGTACTTAACCTGGTGATGATGATTTGATTTGAATATAACATGCATTCTTCATAGACCCCAACCCTACACGCAGATGTTTCATACTTAGCCATCAACAGGTTAACACAAAATATTCTGGAAGTGAAATAAAATTCCATTCCGAAACTCCAATGATAGAGTTCCAGTCCATAGGTGTACCTGAATGCATGACATATCATCCCTGGGGGACAAGACCTTGTATCTTAACCCGTTGAAGACCAGTGACGAGATATCTCGTCACGAGGTCTATGGGAAATGCGTGTTAAAGCGAAATCAAATCGTCTCCAACGGGTTAAAAATGTTAAATGTTCAGAGAGCCAAAAAAAACATGGGTGCCTTAACAAAGTAACAAATTGGGTAACTGTTGTTTTACCTGGTGACAATGGCTCTTGTTTAAAGATTTGAATTTCAGATTTTAAAAAAAATAAAAAATCTGGCTTCCTAGCTACAAGATTAAATAAACACCTCATTTTCACCAAAAAATTGAGATACGAGGTCTGGTCTCCCCACAGATAATATCGTTGTATGGCCTGCAGAAGGGCCCGAGCATGTGTTCCCGGCAGAAGGGTCTTAACCCTTAAATGCCTCTAACTTGAAAACAACTGGCTTTTTTCACATGAAATCAAAGTGTGATGTTTTCAGATCCTTCTGTCAGTCTTTTAAGTGCAAATATCAAATAAAGGCAATATTTCTCAAATTATAGAAAATTTACTGTTAAGGCCCTTTTGCCAGGAACATATGCTACGGCCCTTCTGCCGGACATGCAAAGATATGCTCCAGCACCAAATGCTAATGTTGAACCTGACTCCAACCCAAACCCTACCCCTAAACTAAACCTAGATGAAAACCTGTAGCTAATCCTTACCCCAACCTGAACCAAAAACCCAACGATAACTTTAACTCCAACCCTGTTGTGCCTTTGGAGACATTAGCGCTAGAGTAATTGTCACCTAGGCATATGTTTTGAGTCTAGCATGCGAGTTTGTTGTATGATCTCGTATCACAATAAAACGCATGCGTGACACATGCGCACTTCATACTCCAATCACTGAACAGTAGTAGTTAGATTTGCTGCAAAGACGACCCAGAATTTTGAGCTCTTCTTTGAGCTGATGATTCCAACTTGCGTTTCAAGATGCAACATCAGCTCTTAACCTGCTGGCTATGGGATCCCATGTATCCTTTATTAACCCGTTGGCTACGGGAACCGGATCTTCCCTGTGTTAACTCTATGGGATTTTCAGAATCTCGGAGGCAACGGGTTAACTCTATGGGATTTTCTTGTCACTGGTCCAGTTTCATGATACTGCTCCCAGAGTATGTGTGCAGTCAGTGAGCTAATAACCACATCAACTTTGTACAATCATCGCATCACAGTACTTCAGTTCTCTCCTGAAAATCCACAAACTATTGTGTGCTGGCCTGTGTTCGTCCAGTCACCTTTCCTTGGTTGTCTCCAAATCAAATTGGATATGGGGTGACAGAACATTTGCAACAGCAGCTACTTGTCTGTGGAATAGACTTCCCAAATCAATTCATATGTCTAAGACTGTTGACAGTTTC
>JZLH01S0010585.1:5961-19881 GCA_001188425.1 Eucidaris tribuloides
TGCACCCACTTTTTCTGCTTTCAACGCCTGATTTACTCAAGACTTTAGTTTTCACCTTCCTAAGATGTGCACCTCCCGATATTCTTTAGTTCCACCTCCCAAGATGTGCACCTCCCGCTGCCCAAACCAGCTACGCCCTTGTTATTCTGCATAATTGCCTTGGCAGTGTAACTGTCAAACTTTTGTATTCTAGGGTGTTTTATTGTCCATATGAACACTACTATGCAGTTCAGATACAAATTTGACAATTTTGAAATTGAGCTCCACAATGTTAGCCTGTCACTTTAAAGTGCTCGAATGAATTTAGACCAAACTAGCAAGAATAATCGGGGAGGGATGCGAGAGTCATGTACCTCAAATGATGGCACCTCCTCCATTAGAGCCCAGAGCAGGGCTCAAATACTAACACTGGATATTTCATCTTCTTCTCTAGATCAAGATTGCAGTCATCAGCCTTGTCACGCTGTGTGTAGATGGCCCTTATATGTTTAATAATAAAAGTTGTCCATGTGGTGGTCTCATTGGGCCCAATGAAATGAAATTGTAGCGGGGAGGGGGGGGGGCAACGGGAAAATCACATTGTCATTTTATAAACGGATGTTCAATTTTAACTAACTTTCCAGAATTGTTCATATGGATAGGAGATGTAAGTTTTTCAATGATTCATGTGACCTCATTGGTGCTAGATATTCATGCTTCAAGGCCAATACTAATATAATAATGACGATTCCATAGGGCAGATCGCACCCGCCCCCCCCCCCCCCCCGCTGAGCGACTTGTCGCGGCTGGAGCCCGAGAAAAATTTTGGATCTGTAGGATTTGGTCGCGAATGAAGCCCCCATTAGCCCCTTAACTTTTTGCCTCTATAACCGCGCCTGTGCCCACCCCCTTCCGGGGATTTGGTAGTTGTAGGCACAAACCTTTGTCCGTCGTGCTATGCAAATTCAAGGTCAGAACAATCTGTGCTGCAGACTGTTTCTTCCATACGCCCTGTTTATCAAGATTAGTCTTGGCTCAAGGCACTGTAAATTTAAGTGGCCAAATAAAGTTCGTGGCTGCAGACTAGGGCTCTTGTTCGCCTATCTTCTCGACAGGATGTATATTGCGGCAGCGGTGCGTAATTTCGAGCACGTTTCGTTCGTGAAAAACATCGAATATATTTTTCTTCATATTCTGAAGTGGTGATGCGCTGATATTCAGCCAGACCGTGTCGAGATTTACTTATTGATGTACTATTGCTATCATATACCATGGATTGTTTTGGATGACTTTAATCACACGGCTTTTAAGATACATACACTTTGCGGTGTACGTGTAATATCACAGATTTCACAAACATAATTTGATAGATCCCCCTGACGCCTGAGGTTGTCAAAGCATTGCACTGTATTATCAGTTTAGTTTACCTCTGATTATTCAAGTAATTTCCTTTTTCATTACGTTCTGTTGTCCCTTACGCGTTTGTTCTCACTGTCTTCAATTTAATGATTTTATAACGCGAATGAGAAATCTGCATTTCAACCATTTTCAGAGATGCACCCTAAAGCGTTCTGTTATTGTTCACTGGAGGGGGAGGAATATTTGCTATAGGCCTATATAAATGCATTAGAAATAAAATGGTTGCAGAAGGATGTTTCTACTTGTTTTGGAACAATGAAAGAACCGTTGGCGAAAAGAGAGAAGCCCTCTCCCCAAAGTATATACAGATATACGGACAGAAGTCGATTTCTTGTTGAGTGAACCATGTACCAGTATACTCGCTTCCCACATGCCCATTTCTTTTCCTCACAAATAATGCCATGCTTTAATAAGAGCGTGACTAGCTGTGAACTACGGTCGAACGGTTGAAAATCAGCGACAGACCAGATGTCTTTTATCATGTGGTTTGGTGTCCCAGTTGTTAGTGTATTTAATGACGATATGAATACATTGTGAAAAGATTTATGGCTGCCGCTACGCCGAGGCGTCAAACTTCGCGCAAGCGTAAGTGTGATCGATGTACTTTCATCACATTCGGCCTGACAAGAATATGACGGAATTATTTTCCCCGATCTCCTTTGTTCTTCGTCGGGGATTGGAAATTTTGTCCTGCAGGCCACGAGCAACAACGTTTTATCCATCACTGGGTTAAAGGCGAACAGCGGGACCATTCGCGGTTCAACGTCAAAACGCGCTGAATGATGGTTGCTCAATTATATTCTGATCAAGCCTGCGCGGGGGCGTGCGCGTTGCGCCCAAAACCTACATCATCATAAAATCATATGATCGACAGATATTGATTTAAATCAGCGGCTGCGTCAAATACTGGAGAGATTTAAAGGTCAAAGGATCAAGTTCCGTGGAAGTGTGAATGAGTACAAGTATAATGTTTGCCGAGAAATTGAAGTTAACAACCTCTATCCCACGGGTCAAAGGTCAAGCCGGTGGGGTCGCCACACTAAAAACTGAAGGTGCAAACTTCATATTCTGCCGTAATGAGGCGTTTTTTGCACCCCATGGCGTCGCTGTGCACCTATAGGGTGCAGGAATGGAATGAGTTTGAACCTGGGGACTAACTTGAACCCTTGCATCAGGGCCAAGGCTGCCACTCGTAGCGGAAATCCCCTGACCGTAGGGATTTTGGAGGTGCGTAGGGGGTAGGGATACCTACGGGGAAAATGACCTTCCGTAGGGGAAAGTAGGGGATTTGATGATTTGTAGGGATGGAGGGGTTTTGACAATTTTCAGCAAATATTCATAATTTTTCTAAGGAAATCCGATTATATTCGCCCATTTGTCCTCTCGCCTCGAAGAAATTGTGATCAATATTTTGCATTTCTAAGGAATTATTTCAGGAAAAACACACTTCGTAGGGAAAAAGTCGATTTTGTAGGAGAAAACATAGGTTCCTATGGGAAAATATGGTTAATTAGAGCGTAGGGAAAAGTGAGTGTCCGCTAGGTAAAATACGATGCGGCGGTAGGGGAAATCAAAATTCGAGTGGCAGCCCTGATCAGGGTGGTGCACAACTATGCACCCCCAGTTCAAGTCCTAGCCTCGAGCTGGCTGTCTGGATATAGTGCCTATAATGATCACTCGCTTTAGCATTCACAGCTAAGATTTTTCTCCTTGGACATTTATTTGTTTGTCAAATCCAGTTGCTTAAATAAGTGACATTTATCCCGGTAACGTGGATGCTGGTTAGAATTATTGACAAAAATACCAAATGACATGAAAAAAGTGCCTGTATAATAGGCTAACGATCGCGGATCTGTGAATGGAATGATAGCATGACACCTATCTCCATTTTGAGTGTATTTTACTTATCTATTTTGGATTCTTTGTTTACATTTTTTCCAATTTATTTCAATTTTTCAAGATGAAAGTACATTAGATCATGTATTACGTTTGCTACAAGGACTTCATTAAAATTTTCATGTACACGGTAACACGTCTCGAAACACTTGACTGGATCCCAACGCTCTCTAGATTCACATAAGCCTTTGTCCATCTAATACATGAATACCGTTATTTGGCGTTTGGCGATTTTTAGGCTTTTTTTCAAGTTTATTTGTGACGGAATAGGCTCCGAACGGCGCCGTTCCGTTCGCGTCGACCCAAAATTCGATGCGGCGATAGTGTTTATTGTCTCAGGGCGCCATTGTTTTGACGAAAATGTTCCAGAGCGCCGATTTTTGAGGGCATTTCTCAAGTCTTTTTTTCATTGCCGAAAAATCGTACGAACTTGCCCGTACAATCACCAGGTAGCTCACGGGGAAGAAATGCCAGTGTAGCCAGTGACGTCTCACAGTTTCGCCAAGGTTTGCCAGTTTGGCGTTTTACCGAACAAAATACTCATGCCAATTCGACATTCTCGCCCGTGTCGCGCAAAATTCATCTTTTTCTTGCCTATGATCTAAATTTCTGAAGAAAGGAACTCCAATCACACCCATTTCAACTTAATTTAAATTTTAAGCATTATTTTCTGTCTACTTGTCAAAAGTGCCCCAAACTCGTGAGATCGTATACAACGTAAGGCATAGTCCCACCACGGTCGAACAGTATCGCGCGGTCGGGTTTAACCGTGCAGTCAATGCACGCTCCGCTGGCAGAATCACCGAATCTCTGTGTGCGGGCTGTATGTGTTCAGACTGTGCAGTCCACAATTCTATTGCGGTTATGCGGCCCTACTCCGTGGCAGAATGCACTGTGTGTTCAGTAGGTTCAGTAGCGTATGGACAGACGTACCCCGTCGTGCGCACACACACCTACTGTGGAGATATGTGGTCACTAAGCAGATTTATCGGACCACATACGTTCTCTAATTTAGAAAAACGAACAAAGTTTGCACTGATGTGAATAAATGCAAGAGCAACTTTATAAAATTGGCATTTGCAAAATTTAAAATGCTGGACCACATGTTTAGAAAATTATAAAACCAGATTCTTGAAATGTTGAGTCCTTGATTTTCATAACAATACTTGTCTCTCAAGTTATAGAACTAGCACATGGATGCAGACTTTATAAATTGCAATTTTGCCAAAATTTAAATGCTGGGACCCACATGTTTTAGAAAATTTATAAACAGATTCTGAATGTTGAGTCCTTTAATGGAGCTATCCGCCATTTAGGTGCTGCACTCAGGTTTAGCTGTATATGGACAGACGCTAATTTTTATGGGAAGATTTTTTTCTCCAAATCGTAGGGGGGGGGGATTTTATATTTTGTACCCCACCTTCAGAATCATAGCGGGAACATTGTACCCTGCTCCCCTGGATTGGGCCCGCTGCATGCGACATTACGGTTTTTCTATATTATACCTATATGACCAAATGGACAATGCGATTGATACCAAATTATGTTACGACGAATATAAACGAGAAGTTTAGAAAAATCTATTTTCTGGAAATTGTCAAAAAACACCTACAATACAAACAAAAAAACCCGTACATCTCCCCTGCGGAATGAGTCATTTCGCCGTGAGAGGATTCCATACTCCTACGGTTGGCTGAAAATTCCCTACGGAGGAGTTTCCCCTACGATCGCAGCCTTGCTAGCCGGACTTGACTCCGGTTGATCCATCAGTCGTAGCAACGTTTGGAAAACATGTTTTATTCTCTCGGCCCACGGTTATACATGTAATGAAAGCACTGGCGTGTATAGAGCCTACACTGTTTCATTGAGCATACCGTATTTATCGGGATAAATGTTAACCGGTCTAATTGAGGACGGCGCAGAGGGCGTTTTTTATTGGAATCGGTTTTCCGCAAAGCACCGTCGATCCTACCTGGATCGTACGATTACCAGCTAAGAGTCGTGACCTGGGTTGGCGCAAAGGTATTGTGGGACCGTCGCGAGGTCAAATTTATCTATGCAAAACATTTTTATTCTCGGCACGCGAGATATATGTATGTTTGCACTGGCGTATATACAGCCTGTTTTATTGAGCAAACTGTGAGGGGCGTATATATTATCGGAATAAAATTTAAGCGTGCTAATAATTGCGAGTACGGTGAGATGCTAGTGAGTTTGCGTTTGTCATCAAAGCACGATCGAAGCACGATCGATCCACCGGGATGTACTATACGGATAAGAGTCTGTTGCCTGGGTTCCGCAATGGTGATAAGATATGAAAAAATTCATGGGTACACGAAAAGGGTAAATGGATAAGGTTAATCACAGGTACAAGAGAGAACAGGTGACCGGGTCCGGGGTTATGGGTAGCCTACGGACCTGTGGGTCAGGTACAGGTCGACAGTCAGCATACAGTACGGATCAATGACCAGCATGGGTATGGAATGTTCCCAGTAGCTGGTCCGGAATGAGGCGGCCAAGCGTAGGGATGACTGTACCGATACGGCTATGACTGTACAGGTAAGGGTCAAACAGCGGATTCTGGTCGGGAAGACGACATGGCGGATACGAAAAATGAGTACGGGCAGGGGAATTTGTTACGGGCTAATACAAGTCTTGCAAAAATACTTTATTTTCTGTTAAATGTGCAGTCTTTCAATTGCTATATATAATGCATTTATCATTCACAAATTATTTAAATTCATGCATTCCATAAATTCTGATGTTTTCTTCTTAATTATTAAAGATTAGTGACGATTCGATTGGGAACACTTCAAAATGCCTCAAGAAGCCAAATGAGTTGAAATATATACCAGCTGTTCACTGCAGTTGGAGACTCCACTCTGGATGATTTGTCTGTAATTTTATTACTTAAGGAGAATCAAGATCATAAACATTAGGAGTATCTTATCTTTGGGGAGGAATAAAATAAGCCCATAGAGACACACAGCAGCGTTACCATGCTACTGAGTGATATTACATGTTTGCTTTTAGAATTGAGTGAACGTTTGACTACAGATTTTCACAGAGAAAGTCCTTGCCTAGTTTACTGATCTAGAGTAAGCATTCAGCCCAGTTGACGGACTTACCCCCAATCATGTCATTTCTTTGAATACTACAAAAGCAGGTTACGGGTACGAATGCAGCAGCTAGACGGAAGCATGGGTATGGGTATGGGTATGGTATTGTATGTGTATGGAATGGGTATGGTATGATATGGGTATGGGTATGGTATGGATATTGGATATGAGGTATATGGTATGGTATGGTATGGTATGGGTTGGCATATGGGGTATGGTATGGGTTATGGCATATGGGTATGGGATGCGATTATGGGTATGGGTATGGGTATGGGTAGGGTATGATTATGTAATGTGTAATGGAATGGGTATGCGAGATTAGGTACGGTACAGAGCCATGGGTTTCGAGACAATTTTTTTTATTACTCTATTTTATTTTAAAAAATGTGCGTACATTTAAGAGTATATGAGTCGTAGGTATAGGCTACAAGGAAATGGTCGTGTACGGTTATCCACAGCGTACAAGAGGAGAGTATGGTACGGGCCAGCCGCTTACGAGAAGAGAGGTTACAGGCTAAGGGATATTGATCCTGTGGATACTGGATTGTGTACCACATTGGGACAGGTACAGGAAACGAGACAAAGGTCCGGATATAGACTTGTGAGTACGGGTTATGAGGTACGGCCCAGCTGTAATGGATACAAATGAGAGACAGGTACGATATGGATATGGATCTGTGGTTGGTGTAGTAAGTATATCACGGTACAGGGTACGGGTATGAGACAATGGCGATACGGGCCCGGTAATTTAAGAAGGGTCTGGTACTTAGAAATGGAATCTAAAAAAAATTGTTTCTTCCCTTAATGAATTTTTTTAAAAAGAGTAATATAACCAATACATTAAAAAATGGTGATTCACATAATTCGCGAAATTTCATCAATAATATAATTATTTTTAAACAAATAAATAGCGAATCTCTAGTTTAAGAAAAATATCCAGAATTGTACTGCAAAGACCAATCATGACATTTAATGAGGGCAATTACATGTAGCGGGCCTACAAATTTTTAATCTCCAAAAGTAATGTCCATTCAACATAAACCTCACCCGCTAGGACCGTGGCATTCCAAACGGGTCCGTAGTTATATATTAATACGTCAAGGGTCCCAAACACACAGTTTGCTTTTTAAAAAAACGCGGTCGCCGCGTTCAAATTGGACGTTTCTTTAGTCCGACCTCGCGATCGGGCGCCAGCGGCAGCAGTACCGGTTGACCGCCGGAGATGCTGCTCTTTCGTCCTGGATCACCGTTGATGATTCAAGGTATTTACCGTCGTTTTTTGAAACAACGTGATTTGTATCTAAATTGCCTGCTGTCACTGTAAAAAATTTTGTAACTAGATCTAATGCTTGTGAAGCGGTAAGCTAATGTTATTAAGTCTAATTAGCCGTTATTAGAGCTGCCATGGAATCTATTCGTCCTTGGTCCCAGGACCCTGGTTTCTGGAAGTGTAAATGTAGACTACCGTAGTCGTAGACAAAGTGCGAGGTGCGAAGTATGTGATCGAAATAAAGCCCAACAAAAATCAAAACTTATGTATATTTAATATGTGTGATATCCAAAGCTTCGATACTTCCATAAAATTGCAAGTAGATCTAAGCCTTCTTCTCTGATAATGATTGATCATGTTACTAATTCGACCACGATGATTTTTCGTAGCACAAGCGATGCGTCAGCGTCGAACTTTACCATTGCCGCTCTCGTTGGGGTCGGCAGGTGCGGGACTGTGGGCAAGCGTTTCTTGTTACAATGATAGAGTATATAAATTTCACCCCACAGCACTTCCAATATCCTATATCGCAGGGCATTACTAAAACTTAGAAAAAAAGTGAATAGAACTCACCCAATCGAGATTTCTCATACTTCTTGTCACGCAATTGCACGGCGAAGAAGTGATTTGCGTCGTAAATAGTAATATGGAGTCGCTCGCAGGTGATTCTCGAGTGTAATGTATAGGGTCGTGCAATCACGAAGAGCCAATGGTCTAGTTTGCGACGCTGAGCATTCGCGTCAGCGTTGCTTGTGGGTAGATTTTCGTCGCTCTATACATGTATGACTTTGAGCTTGAATGACTCATCAGCCCGCCATGTAGTAAACAGTTGCACGTGCGCGGGCTGTGTACCAATCTGAAGCAGCAAATTGTGTAAGTATCTTATTTTCGACACTATTCTCAGAAGTAGGAACATGATTCATTCTTGAATATTTTCTTAAACCAAGACTAGAATTTATTCTGCGTCAGGTGTCATATTGTGGTAGATTACTGTTGCTTCGAACGGGGATAAGTTTCTTCCAAACATCGCTATAAATAATGAATATTTTTTATCACTTCCATCATGTTAGCCACATACAAATTTGCTATTAGGTATATACACAGCTACACATGCATGTGTGGTCGGCTGGCGCCACACATATCTGTCTGACTGTGTTTGGTTGTCAATTTGCCACAGTGGTATGTTGTGCGCCCGTGTGATTCGTCATACATGTACACTTGCATTGGATCAATTCATTCAATAGACGCGAAAGGCTTTCAGTCTTGTTGAGATCTCGACTCGTCGAATATCAGGACATATCAGATTGATTTGAGAAACTTTACAGGTGTAAAGTATCTATCGAGATCATCTGAGTATTCGCGAGGACGGAGGCCTCGTGACAGGCCTTAGCTTTCAGTCTTTTATTCATTGCTCCTAGGCTGTATAAGAATCTACCTCACTCAAGTAGTCTAAATGTGTTATTTATTTGTTGTCGGACTTCTCTTCTTAAATTTCAAGAACTTCAAGCTCTGGCTTGTCGTCGGTCTGATGACCTCCAATGATGGTCATGCTTGCTACGTACCAAGGCCTGTACTGCAATTGTTGAAGAAAAGTCACCGTGTGTTCAGGCATGTGAGGAAATGCTGTGATGATGACCAAAAATTTCCATGTGTGAGTATCTTTACATGGTAAGATGCATAGTTCTCGCTGGTAAATCTGTCATTTGCAGTGTTGGCAGCATGCAGTAACTGTAATATAGCCAATGTGTGATTGTTTTAGCAGTGTGCGGCTTTATCCCATGTGATACACAGAGGATACAGCTAACCCAATGAGCGCCATTTCTGCAGTAGTATGTGTGCTACATGAAAGCACATGTTAGCTTTCTTTTTCAATAATTGCCTTTGAATTACACCAAACTTGTCGTCCTAATTATTTTTCCTGACTGCAAGTTAAAAACTGTTCCTTTGTTAGTTTACTGCGTGCTTGTTTTGTCTTGATGTAATTCAGATTTTAAGACGGCCTGTTGAAAAGATCATCTCTGCTATATGCACAGCCAATGGCACACACTACCTAGGAATTATTAAGTCTTCATAAGTCGGGCAAAAGACTGAATGGACTTATGGAATTTGCCTAAAATGTTTCTGTGGTGTGACTGTGTAGCGCTACAGAACAAGTTTTCACATTTTTTGGTAAAGTCCTTGCTTCAATTTAGGCTTCTGCCTCACTTATGAAAATATGATTGTAATTCCCAAGTTAGTGTAGCCTTTAGGCCTGTGCAGTGCGTGTTGTGATCGATCAATTTGGCCCTATCGCATATAGCAGATACCGAAGCAGAATATCACCTGCGGATCCGATTATCGTGATCGATCACTCTTGGGATGCATACTTCCGGTTGCAGGTTAACTGTACAGGATCTCAAACGCGCAAACAACGGGATCATTTTAAAACTCTTGTCAAATTTGTAGTATTGATGCCTCATACCAATCAAACATGGTTTGACCTGATGAAATAATATTTGGAGAATATCTGCTGTCGCAACTTATCTCGAAGAAATGTTGTACGAACCAGGAGACAATGAAGGTAAACTTCAAAACTCTCGCCAGGAAAGCGCCGAATGTAATGTTATATGTACTATAAGAGAGGAGCGGAATGTTACATGCACTCGCCGAGTCGGAATTGCGAACGCGCCGTGTGTGAGGCAGTCGATGGCCTCCGGTTCACGACCGTAAATGATAAGGGCTTGTTATTATGCGAAGGACTATGAAAAAAATATTCATTTGCTGAGATTTAAGAAGATTTTTACCGGATCCACGAGTACGTTCTAGCGTTTCGATGCTGTATCGCGCTGTGCATAAACCAGAGTTTATTCCAAGAATTAAGGCTCAGTACAAAAAATTAAAGAGCAATGCATTCACGATTGGCCGAGAGCCTACTATGCAGATTAGGAGAATTGACGGCTTGATTTCCACTCTCGGATTACACCAAGTTGCGAAAAATCACTAAATAGTCATTTCAGACAAAACAAACGAAGTCGAATACGGGAAGTTCATATGTGCGATTAATAGCGGAGCGTGATTTCCGTTTTACGGTAAAATCCAAACGGAAATCCGTTTGTACACTTTTCATGTAAAAATTCATGGAATATTCTTGTAGGATTTGGTCGCGAATGAAGCCCCCATTAGCCCCCCTAACTTTTTGCCTCTATAACCGCGCCTGGTGCCCCACCCCCCTTCCCGGGGCTCTTGTAGTTTGTAGGCACAAACCTTTGTCCGTCGTGCTATGCAAATCAAGGTCAGAACAATCTGTGCTGCAGACTAGTTCTTCCATACGCCCTGTGTTATCAAGATTAGTCTTGGCTCAAGGCACTGTAAAATTTAAGTGCCAAAATAAAGTCTGTGGCTGCAGACTAGGGCTCTTGTTCGCCTATCTTCTCGACCAGGATGTATATTGCGGGCAGCCGTGCGTAATATTACGAGCACGTTTCGTTCGTGAATAAACATCGAATATATTTTTCTTCATATTTCTGGAAGTGGGGTGATGGCTGATATTCAGCCAGACCGTGTCGAGATTTACTTATTGTGATTACTATTGTATCATATACCATGGATTGTTTTGGGATGACTTTAATCACACGGCTTTTTAAGATACATACACTTTGCGGTGTACGTGTACATAATCACAGATTTCACAAACAATGATTTGATAATGCCCCTGACCCTGAGGTTGTCCAAAGCATTGCACTGTATTATCAGTTTAGGTTTACACTCTGATTTCATTTCAAGTAATTTCCTTTTTGCATTACGTTCTGTTGTCTCCTTACGCGTTTGTTCTCACTGTCTTCAATTTAATGATTTTATAACGCGAATTGAGAAATACTGCATTTCAACCTATTTTCCCATAAGATGCACCCTAAACAGGTTCTGTTATTGTTCCACTGGAGGGGGAGGGAACTATTTAGCCTATAGGCCTATATAAAATGCATTTAGAAATAAAATTGGTTGCAGAAGGATGTTTCTACTTGTTCTGGAACAATGAAAGAACCCGTTGGCGAAGGAGAGAAGCCCCTCTCCCCAAAGTATATACAGATATACGGGACAGGAAGGTCCGATTTTCTCTGTTGAGTGAACCATGTACCAGTATACTCGCTTCCCATTGCCATTTTCTTTTCCTCACAAATAATGCCATCCTTTAATAAGAGCGTGGACTAGGTGAACGGTTGAAAATCAGCGACAGACCAGATGTCTTTTATCATGGTGGTTTGGGTGTCCCAGTTGTTAGTGTATTTAATGACGATATGAATACATTTGTGAAAAGATTTATTGGCTGCCGCTACGCCGAGGCGTCAAACTTCGCGTCAAGCGTAAGTGTGATCGATGTACTTTCATCACATTCGGCCTGACAAGAAATATGACGGATTATTTTTCCCCGATCTCCTTTGTTCTTCGTCGGGGATTGGAAATTTTGTGCAGCCACTCGCGAAGCAACAACGTTTTATCCATCACTGGGGTTAAAGGGCGAACAGGCGGACCCATTTCGCGGTTCAACGTCAAAACGCGCTGAATGATGGTTGCTCAATTATATTCTGATCAAGCCTGCGCGGGGGGCGTGCGCGTTGCGCCCAAAACCTACATCATCATAAAATCATATGATCCGACAGATATTGATTTAAATCAGCGGCTGGGCTCAAATACTGGAGAGATTTAAAGGTCAAAGGATCAAGTTCCGTGGAAGTGTGAATGAGTACAAGTATAATGTTTGCCGAGAAATTGAAGTTAACAACCTCTATCCCACGGGTCAAAGGTCAAGACCGGTGGGTACTGCACACTAAAAACTGAAGGGTGCAAACTTCATATTCTGCCGTATGAGGGCGTTTTTTTGCACCCCATGGCGTCGCTGTGCACCCTATAGGGTGCAGGATGGAATGAGGTTGAACCTGGGGAGCTAACTTGCACCCCTTGCCATCAGGGCCAAGGCTTCTGCACTCGTATGGGAAATCCGCCTACCGTAGGGATTTTGGAGGTGCGTAGGGTAGGGATACTACGGGGAAAATGACCTTCCGTAGGGGAAACGTAGGGGATTGATGATTTGTAGGGATGTAGGGGTTTTGACAATTTTCACAAATATTCATAATTTATAATTTTTCTAAGGAAATCCGATTATATTCGCCCATTTTGTCCCTCTCCGTCGAAGAAATTGTGATCAATATTTTGCATTTCTAAGGATATTTTTCAGGGAAAAACACACCTTCGTAGGGAAAAAGTCGATTTTGTAGGAGAAAACATAGGTTCCTATGGGAAAATATGGTTAATTAGGCGTAGGGGAAAAGTGGTGTCCGTAGGGGAAAATACGCATGCGGCGTAGGGGGAAATCAAAATTCTGAGTGGCAGCCCTGATCAGGGGGTGCACACTATGCACCCCCAGTTTCAAGTCCTAGCCTCGACGCTGGCTGTCTGGATATAGGCCTATAATGATCACTGTTTTAGCATTCACAGCTAAGATTATTTCTCCTTGACATTTTATTTGTTTGTGCATAATCCAGTTGCTTAAATAAGTGACATTTATCCCGGTAACGTGGATGCTGGTAGAATTATTGAAAAAAATACCAAATGACATGAAAAAAGTGCCTGTATAATAGGCTAACGATCGCGGGATCTGTGAATGGAATGATAGCATGACACCTATCTCCATTTTGAGTGGTATTTTACTTATCTTGTTTGGATTCTTTGTTTACATTTTTTCCAATTTATTTCAATTTTTTCAAGATGAAAAGTAACATTAGATACATGTATTACGTTTGCTACAATAGGGACTTCATTAAAATTTTCATGTAACACGGTAACACGTCTCGAAACACTTGACTGGATCCCAACGCTCTCTAGTTACATAAGCCCTTTGTCCCATCTAATACATGAATACCGTTATTTGGCGGTTTGGCGATTTTTGGCTTTTTTCAAGGTATTTTGTGACGGAATAGGCTCCCGAACGGCGACCGTTCCGTTCGCGTCGACCCCAAAATTCGATGCGGCGATAGTGTTTATTGTCTCAGGGGCCCATTGTTTTTGACGAAAATGTTCCAGAGGCCGATTTTTGAGGGCATTTCTCCAAGTCTTTTTGCCGAAAAATCGTACGAACTTGCCCGTACAATCACCAGCGTAGCTCACGGTGAGAAATGCCAGTGTAGCCAGTGACGTCTCACAGTTTCGCCAAGGTTTTGCCAGTTTGGCGTTTTACCGACCAAAAATACTCATGCAATTCGG
>JZLH01S0010586.1:0-14041 GCA_001188425.1 Eucidaris tribuloides
TTTATAGTACAATGCAAAATTCATGATTTTTCTCCGGTTTTTACATCAACCTAAGTCAAAAAGTGGGATTTTAGGTACAAAATCCATAATTTTTTATCAAATAGTACTTTGAATTTTGTAATTTTATATTCAAACCTCGGAAAATTTAACAAAGTACGTAATTTGATATTTAAACCCTAAAAAAATAAGTACAAATGTGTTAGAAAATCAAATTCAGTCAAGCGTGTCCCACTTACCCCAAAGGGGATCCAGTTGGGGTAACTGGAACACCCGTGTAAACAATTACCTCATTTACATGCTAATTTGCATAATTTTCTCTGAATTTTCGCTATTTACTTCCATTCTTGCATTCATTTGATTATAGATAACAAACACATTTTCAATTTTTTCTGTGACTCCAAGAAATAAATTCAAAGATTTAGCATTTATAACCCTTAAATTAGTATTATTTTATCAACTTTGTCCTCCTTTTTATGGTTGGTATCAAAATTTGACATTATCTGATCAATTCATGCGCAGGAAACCCAGTTTTGGTATGAAACGAAAGCAAACATATGGCGTTGGGATAAGTGGGACACTCGGTAGTATATCGCCAGATTTTATTCTTGATTGAGGCCAATATATTGTCCGTGTTCCAGTTACCCCACTGTTCCAGTTACCCCAATTTACCCTACATATTCTTACAGTCTGATAGATTTTCACAAACATTAAGAATTTATTGAGAATTAGCACTTTTATGTGACTTTTGAAATTTGAATAAATTTGCATGGGGTCAAAGATTGCATAATTCTTATCTTCCCAATATGTTTGGTCTTGATTTTGTACTTGGCCCTGGTCTTGTATGGTCTGGTCTTGGTTTTGGATCTGTAAGTACATTTTCAGCATAGTGTATCATTTATTTGAAAAAAAAAACCCTGAAAGTAATGGCTTTGTGAATGCAATTTGTGTGAATGCACACATTATACACAAACTCATAATTCTGTATTGGGGGTTAGTTGACACATAACACGTGCCAAAATGTCCCAAAATGTGTGCGAACTAACCCCCAACTCAAAGTTCCAACTAAGCCCGAGGGCATTTTTGGGACTTTGAAGACCCTGTGGTCAAACAAAGCAAACAAGACCAAATAAGACTAGCCTTATTTTATAGATAAATACAGCCTTATTATAACTAGCAATTCTTATTGTTAGCCATTAGTAAAAATAATCAAAATTTTTCGAGAATCAGAAAAATTTCTCAGAAGGCAAAAAATCAAACTTATCCCTCTAGCACAAACCATATCAAATCTAAGTTTTATGGTGGAGAGGTGTTGCCAATGCCTACCAAATGAGTGTATTATTGAAGAAAAAATATATGAGCTGTATGGGAAAATTACAATGTTCCAACATACCCCACGCGCCAACTAGCCCCGCTCTCCCCTACACCATAATGTTGTTGCTGAGATGGACAAGGTCGAAGACATTTGACCCCTTAGTGACCATGAGTCCTATTCACTCTCCTTCCAGTTCAATTACTTATGTGCATTTTTATACCAAGACCATACAAGGTCATACACATACCATGTGTGTTGATGATAGGGCCTAGTGTTTTAGGCTGGGTCAATGACATAAGACCCCCCCCCGGGCAATTTAGAAACCCTTTTCCCTTTTGTATGCTATATTGACACCAAATTTAATATCTCATTTTCATGCATAATTCCACGCATTCTGACAACTAAAGCCATTATGCTATTGCTGAGATACAATTTATATTGTTTAAGTCCATGGTTAATGACCTTTGAACCCATTAGACCATTTCCCTCTCCCTATCTTCCACCATCCAACGAGTTGATTTTTATTATAAGTCTTCTTCCTTTTTTAATTCTGCACATTTTGACACCAATATCATCTCTATTCCATATTGACATACAATTCATATTTCATTTTATGTGATAAAATGACAATTTTTGACCTTTAACCTTATTTTAGGGGGTCAAGATTTGATGCAAAGAGTTAACTTTTAATTTAAGTCTTCTTCCTTTTTTGATTCTGCGCATTTTGACACCAATTTTACCTATATACCATATTCTGGTGATGAAATATGAGTCATATGCCATTTTATGTGATAAAAATGACAATTTTTGACCTTTGACCTCATTTTTGGAGGTCAAGATTTGATGCAAAGGGTTAATTTTTATTTTAAGTCTTCTTCCTTTTTTAATTCTGCGCATTTTGACACCAATTTTACCTATATACCATATTCTGGTGATGAAATATGATTCATACAAGAATCATAGCTATTTGGCAAAGGTCAATGACCTTTGACCTCCGATAAAAAAGTTTCCCCAGCCCCTATCTCCCCCGCCCCCTTTTTTTTGGTAGTTGTCCATACCCATACCTATCAAAATCAGTTGAAATTAGCTTCTTTTAAAATTTTTCACAGATTGGCTCAAAAACTGTATATGGCTAATTTAGGGTTACTATACAGCAAAATCCCGGGATTAGTGCTCTATCGGAGAGGTTATTGCCCTGCACAACGCCATGAAACACTTGTGAAGGAAGGAGCAAAGTTATTACTACTGGTCTCCCCTGGAATAGGATGGAAAAGAAATATCATGATGACTGATGATGATGATGATGATGATGATGATGGTGATGATGATGGTTATGATGGTGGTGATGATGATGATGATGATAGCAATGATTATGATTATGATTATGATTATGATTATGATTATGATTATTATTGTTATTAATATTTTTTCAGGGTTATCATTCGGAAGTCACAGGGACTTGAAGGAAATTATCCCAAATTATTGATGTTGATTGTGCTCCAAAAGATTAAATTTTCTCTATAAATGGGTAGGACAGTGTAAAAAAAAAATGAAATTTCTTGCGAACACAATTTAGATTTCAAACCAGTATCCTTTACCCTTGAAGCTGTATTCCTCTCCCGAAATTAGTATAATCTTGGTTTTTTTTTTTTTTTAGGGGGGGGGGTCAGTATTTTAGTTTTAGTTTCGTCTGTAAAAGCCAACGTAAGGTGTATTAGATCTACTCACGCAATTGAACCAGCTGGGGAGCGAGTATCAACGCTTTAAAATGGGGAAAACAATAATTGCCGAAAATGAGCTACAAGAGACTATTGTGCAGTTAATCAGTAACCATAAGCTTGTGTTTGGTCTCATTGTTGGCAAGGTAAATTCATTATATTTTATCTAGACTCCAACGTTTCTCTTCGGTTTCAGGCACTAGTGATCATGAATACAGAATAGTGCAGTCCCATGCATATCTTTTGACGTTTGACGTTTAACAGTTACTCTTCAGTGAAGATTAGTGATTAGTGTATCCGAAGGCACTCACGAGAGTGGTGCCTTGACTCTGTGTGTGATTCTTATACCTGGCCAAAATTGCATTTCTGAATACAATATGCAATAATTTCGACTTTAATGAGTAACAGCGTGTTTCTATTGACATGATTGAAGCTAGTTTTCCGGAATGAACCGGCTAAACAGACTTCCACCATATCCGCAATTCCGCGGAGAAAGTTTCGCCGGTAGATCTATCCTGCTTTTCTGCTCTTGGCCGGTAATCGTACGATCCCGGTAGGATCGATCGTGCTTTGCGGAAAACGCAATCCAGTAGAAACAGACCTTCTCCGCTATTAGCTGGTTAAATTTTATCCGGATAAACATGATAAATACGGTAGGCTCAAACACGCCGTACTGGTTAAATTGCCACTTTGAGTAAATGTTTTGTGTAACCATAATGACTTCAGCCTGGAAATACGAGTCCTAGTTGTAATCCTTGATATTTTTTCTTCCTAATCCACTTTAATTTATTTCTCCTGGAAGTCGAAAATATTTCCAAAACATCGTTTTATTTCTTGCCTCCGTTACTGGCGAAATGTTTGATGCAGTATCGTTAATCGCCGACGCGTGTTATGTCAATGCAACTAGCGTGCGGGACTGTGCGGTGCGAATGCTGTACAAACCCTATGGCAAAATTGTTAGTTGCGCATAAAACGTAAAGAATAGCCATTGCGCAATCGATCAATCGCGATCTGGCTCATTCACAATACACGTGTTCTCGCGAATTCGCCAGCGCATTTTTGAGCCGGTTTTATCGCCAGTTTTGCAATATTTGTTTAATGTAATATCGCCAATATATTTTTTGACTTATGATAATTGAAATTTGGTATTTTGTGCACTTTGAGATGATGTTTGGATAATAGGCCCTACTTAGTAAAAGTGTGCTGAAAAAGTTGAGTGCAAGTCAGCCATTTTGTTGTATCGCGTGCGTGAACATGAGTATGTATGACCAATGGCTGAACGGCTTGCGGGCGGTACAGACGACATCGCGGTGTTTTTAGTGGCGCAAAAAATTTTCCCCACCCTTTCCGGTAAGGAATTTTACTTTGATTGGTCGATTAGTATTTCAACTCATTATCATAATATTGACATGTAATATGCGCTCAT
This sequence comes from Eucidaris tribuloides, assembly GCA_001188425.1. Classification (NCBI taxonomy): domain Eukaryota; kingdom Metazoa; phylum Echinodermata; class Echinoidea; order Cidaroida; family Cidaridae; genus Eucidaris; species Eucidaris tribuloides. Next base: position 4,457 of record JZLH01S0010586.1, read on the forward strand.
TTTGACAGAAGGAAAGACGTTATCACCCGTCGGCGACACTACCAGCATGGCGAGTATACCTTAGCGGACGTTAGTTTTTGAATTACAAAAATTATAAAAATAATAGGTGCCGAGTTTTAGAACACTGTGAAACCACGTCTCCTGCCTAGCTTAGCCTTAGCACATAACTTCCATAGAAGAGCGCCCTCTATCATCAAATTTTAAAAATCTCCAAGAAAAGATAGCAGGCCATGCATTTTAAATTGGTGCAGTTTGTGTGACATGTTTCGTGACGATGAATATTCGGGTCATGTTTTCATTCAAGACTTCTGTAACTTTCACATTAGGCCTACTAACACCATTATCCATAAAAAAGTATAGGCCTAAATTTTCTGGAGGAAATAACTGAAGATTCACAAAAATGACCTTAAATATGACATATGGGTGTTAAGCATAAGAAGCTTATGGAACCAAATATAAACTTAAAAATCAGTCGTACACATACAAGATTATAGAAGCAAGGAAAGAATAGTATTGATGTACCCCACACTTTAAAGTGGATTTTGTGAATTCTCCTTTCATTTAGAAACTTTTTATAGATCTACACATTATAGGGTTAAGGTATAGCGTAATTAAAATATTTTGCGCAAGCCTCTTTAGACATAATTTTCATGGGCAAATATTTAACTTTTGTTCAACTAGAATGCTTTAATACTTACCCCTATCATAAAACTAATGCCATTTTTGGATTCCTTGATGAAAAAGCTTTCTAAAAATGTATACTTTTGCTAGGGTAGTGTGAATACTTTTCAAGTTATGAACTTTTGAATACACGGAGGTGCATTTTGTTGGAATGAAGAGCCGTGTTACGCTCACTAATTAATAATTAACCTTAATTACACTAATCATTTAATATTGGAAGTTAATCAGACATAACTATTCTCATGGTGATTTATTCATTAAAAATCACCAATTTAGCAAGATCTGTAATGGCTGTAGTCCTTCAGTGGGCTACCTGGAGAAATTGCTCCTCCTGATCATCCTCCTCCTGATCATCCTCCGCCCCGCACCTACTGCTAATTAATCACTAATTTAATGAAATGTAACGTCATCTTTTAAAAAAAAAATGGTATGACTGTGTTAATCTCATCAAAAGCTTTATTTTAACACCAAATTCAACATCATAGGTTGAATATTAGTATGGAGAAATTAAAGGAATGCACCCTAAATTGTCGTGCAGCTGTCACAACTCCATCTATTTACTGGCCCAATTCAAAACGCATGGCCAGCAGACAGCTGTACGGGCGTAATAAGGGGTAGTATAGCATCTATTGCACTGTACACCCCTTGTATGGGTGGAGTGAAGGGAGTAACGAGAGTGTAGCTTGACTCCGTGTACGAAGGCCAAAGATTGCATTTTTTGAATAGATAGGTGAAATATTTTCAGCTTTAACACTTTGGGTGCTAACAGCGCACTGGCTCACCCAAGGATAACCTCATAGAGGTACTATCGGTGCACTGGTTCGCCGAGAAGACAATCAATGCCATATCTTTAACTCTTTACACGCGGCATTCGCATCCATGCACTCCCTGCAGCGTGCGGGATTCGCGTTTCACGCTCAAACGTAGAAACGATTGTATTCACCAGAATTACACTGATTTTCCGATACTAGCAGTAATCTCTTTGTATTGTTTACATTCCTCAAGTACGGGGGTATTATGTTAGATTCTTAAGGAACCAGAAAAATCGATAAATGCAATCAAGGCGTCGTGATACAATAGGACAAAGGATTAGACACAAGTTAACTTTGAAAAGTACTTAAAAGGTCAATTACAATAAGACGCGCTATTTACTGATAATCTCTTCATTCACTTCTTATTTGGTGACTCATCTCTTTCATGAACTTGTAAGTTGTAACAAGTCAGGTTTTTTTTTTTGTATAACTTGTGGTTTACCCTCTTGTATTATTTGAATGGAGTTGTATATTTTCAAGCAGGAAACTTAGAACAACATGTATGTTGGCTACAATTAGCCATTACTTTACAACATTCAGATATATATTTCCAAACACCCTTTATGCATTTAGAAGGTCTGTAAAATGTACTTCAACTTTGCTGTAGGACATTTTCCTTAAAAACGTTGTTGTGCAAAGTTATTGCGAGTTGAAGTCAGTTAGTTATTTCCTTTCCCGATACTGAGCGCTCTTTGAAATTAACTCCGCACGCACGGGATTCAGGGTCCCGCGCACAAAGAGTTAAACTGAAATGATAAACACTGGTCAAGCCAGTGGTATTTGTCGTAAAATGAAGACACATTGAACCAACTTAATGAGAAAAAATGTTTTGTCTCGATAGCATGGGATATTGCAAGAAATCATACATTTTTGAAAGGTTATCCGTATAAGTACACAAGAATCCAGTCTCTGGTTATTACACATGTACAGATTTTAGACCAGCACTCAAAGTATTAATGAATAAATCCACATGAGGTATGTGAAAGTGTGGTTCAAAAGAGTCTTGTTTTTGTTTGTTTTTTATTAAAAAGATCTAGAAAATTTAGGTAGAATCTACAGTACTGCAGGGTGTATTGGATTTTTGGAACCCTCTCCCATGCCTTCACACATGAATGAACATTTGCCAGGAGGAAAATAGGTGTAAGGGGTAGTATATCTATTGCACTATACTCCCCTATGGGTGAGTAGAAAATTAGTGGCAGAATTTTGATCCGCCTTGTAGTGAAACAAAGACAATAGTTTGTGAAAAGTGGTTAAAAATTGTGTTTTGTGATCTACATGTAGGGAAAGGAATGAAAAACCTGAGCATGTTCATAAAGTGATGTTATTTGCTGTGAATATTCTTACAGTGCTCAACACAGAAAGATGCAGCCCTACATCTGATTCCAACCCCAAGTGAAGAAGGAGATGATAACGGTACCGGCAGCACAGAACTCCAGACGGTGGACAGCATCAGTGACCAGTGGATTGCGCAACATGCTAAACAGGTGGGTCAAAGGTTAACCCGAGATCATAGTTTTCCAGAACGTGGCCGCACCAAAACACAATGTTTCCATGAGGTTTGTGCAGATGACTCAGACCGAAACCAAACTGAGGCCACCAAAAACTGGCCTCGGATATTGCAACACTGATAGTCAACAAGCACTTACAAGAATATGCTGATTTCTGCCACTACTCTAAATGTATTTTCAGTTTTGCAAATATATTAGATGGCTAGTACAGTTACGAAGATCTGATTGGTCCACAGCTCGTCACATGATACGCTTTGCTAGGATCGCAAAATGCTATATTTTCACAGCTCGTTATATTTTCCCAGCTGAATATATTTTTCGAACGTCTGCCGCCCTCTTACGGTTCAATACGACCAATGCGTGTGTGTGTTGGCTATGGAGAAAGCTTCACCGTGCGACGCAAACCGCTGAAAATACCTTTCCCCCTTAAAAATTGACATAATTGGTCAAACTGATATTTACCTTCCATATGGAAATAAAGAAAAAGTAACTGTCTTTCAGATTCATACAATTTTAGGGGCAGGCAGGAATGATTTGGTGTCATTTTTGTAACATTTGTCCATGATTTTCGGCCATCGGCGTAACTTTCGGCCAACACCGTGAGATGCGCGTGACGTCACTACGTGTTGTGCAATCGATACTGCAATCGGTATCGTCTGCTAAACTGAGCTCGTTGGCGATTTTCTTTCCTCAACAACGTCGACACCAAACTTAAGATCACCCATTATAAACGTAATCAAGGCCATCTAATATAACAAATATTAACTGGTAGGGGGTGTAATGTAACCATCTTTGGACCGTCAGGGAGTTATATTTTCCCTCGTGATCATATTTTCCCTTGGGAAAATATAACTCCCTGACGCTCCAAAGAATGTTATATTACACCCCGTACTAGTCAACATCTGTATAATATTAGATGGCTAGTACAGTTCCGAAGATGTGATTGGTCCACAGCTCGTCACATGATACGCTTTGCTAGGATCGGAAAATGTTATATTTTCACAGCGCGTTATATTTTCCCAGCCGAATATATTTTTCGAACGTCTACCGCCCTCGTACGGTTTAATACGACCAATGCGTCTGTGTGTGTTGGCTATGGAGAAAGCTTTGTGCGACGCAAACCGCTGAAAATGTCTTTTCACCTTAAAAATTGACATAATTGGTCAAACTGATATTTACCTTCCACATGGAAATGAAGAAAAAGACACTGTCTTTCAGATCCATACAATTTTACGGACAGGCAGGAATGATTTGGTGTCATTTTGTAGTAAATGTTCATGATTTTCGGCCATCGGCGTAACTTTCATCCAACACCGTGAGATGCGCGTGACGTCACTACGTGATGTGCAATCGATAGTGCAATCGGTATCGTCTGCTAAAGTGAGCTCGGTGTTGATTTTCTTTCCTCAACACCAACACCGAACTTGAAATCACCGACTGTAAGCGTTATCAAGGCCATCTAATATAACAGATATCAACTGGTAGGGGGCGCTTCGGGAAAATATAATCCCTTGGGAAAATATAACTCCCTGACGGTCCAAAGAATGTTATATACCCTGTACCAGTCAATATCTGTATAATACTGAATTTAAAAACTACATAAGTTGTTGAACTGAAACAGTAGAGTTGAAAATGTGAGTGAACGATGATTCCAACTTCTCCGAAGTTGGTGCAATGGGCGGGAAGCAGACATCGCCCAGTTACAAGTGCGAGCTGGTACGGGTCGTCGCGCTGTAATAGGAAGTGTGTATTACTCACGGTGGTGTAGCACGCCCAACATGGTGATTAACGTCTTGCAAAAGGAGTTAATTTTACAGCACAAAACATCACTTGCGCTCACTAGCTGACGTTAGCTGAGGTGGATGCTCGGTATAACAGGGTCAATTTCATATGTTTATTTTTGGCCGGAAATTTACCTTGCTACACTGATCTCGTTATATGAGAAGCATAATACACTGAGGTCTATGAAAGAAAAATTGGGACCTGAGAAATGTCTTCGTATTTAAGCGGTTCCTCGCTGTTAACTATGCTCTTTATAATAGGATTTGCCTGTATAAACTCTGAACAATTATACATGTAACTCTTGAACCATTCAAACAAATTAGTTCAAACTTTTCCCTAATTTCCTTCTTGTATTGATTTGTATTCTTTGAATGCACGAGTAGGTTTCATTCCACTTTAAACTTGAAATTTATTCAATGTTTTCCCCAAAGGTGACGTGTATGCTACCAGGAGGCATTTCCATCACCGGCGTCTTCTATCTGTGCTCACCGAACCAAGCCACGCAAGCTGCCACTAAGGCCAGGCATGCCCTGTTTGCCATCTTCAAGCTCCTGAAGAAACGAGAACTCATCAGTACCGGTCAAGACCAGGACACGCTGGATTGGGCCATGTTGCAGATCTGTACTACGACGAGAAAGTATCCTTTGTAAAGTAGCAGGATAGCTCCCCAGAGGACAACTCCCCCCCGTGACTTGCACCTGACAACTCCCACAGTGGATGGACCCACCGGAGAATATCTCCCCTGGGTATGACTCTCAATCCACCTGACAACTCCTTCGGAGGATTGGACCCGTGGGGGACAACTCTTCCTAGAGGAGGGTTCCTCTGAGGTGGAGGACAACTCCCCCATGACCCCCACCCTAAAACATCCCCAATGGATGGCCCCACCAGTGGACAACTCTGCCGAGGATGACTCTCACTCACCTGACAATTCCCTCGGAGGATTGGTCCCCTGGGCGACAGCTCTTTCAAGAGGATGGTTCCTCTGAAAGACAACTCCCTCAGAAGACAACTCGCCAATGACTCCCACCCTAAAACGTCCCCAGTGGATGGCTCCACCGGAGGTCAACTCTACTGGGATTTGATGACTCTCACCCACCTGACAATTTCTCCCAGAGGACCTCTTTCCAAGAGGACAATGCCCCCAAAGGACATCTCCCCCAGGAGATGGCTCCCTCAAGGAATGGCTCCCTCAGAGTTTGGCTCCCACTCCCCCCAGGGGACAAATCTTCCCAGAGCATGGCTCCCCTGGACGACAATTCCCCCAGCAGCTGGCTCCCCTGGAGGACTACTCCTTTGGATGACAACCCCTCCCCTCCCCCTTCCCTCCCCCGGAAGACCACTCCCCTGGAGGACAATGCCCCTGGAGGACTCCACTGGAGGATAACTCCCCTAGAGGACAACTCCCCTGGAGAACTATTCTCCTGAGGACAAACATGATTTCTTAAACTGGAATTATTATTAATCTCCACTGGGTGAGTTGTCTCGAAGGCGAGTTGTCCTTCATGGGAGTTGTCTGGTGGGAGTTTTCCGTGGGGTAGTTGTCCTTCAGGGTAAAAGTCATTTGGGGGAGTTGTCCTCCATGTGGTCAGTCCTGCGGGAAAGTTGTCATCCACTGAGAGTAGTCCTGTAACCCCTTTGTAAATTGTAGTGAAGAGACTGTTACAGAATTTGGTTAAATACAGGCCTTCAAATGTCCCACTTTTTTGTGAAGATCCTTAATATCCTATGTTAAAAAATCCTCAGTTTCCTACTTTTTCTACCTTTTTGTCAGAATCAGTTTTTCATTCCAGATATTCCTTATGTTGATTAATTTTTTTTCGAATTTAGCTAAAAAGCAAAGATGATAATCATGGTTTGTGTATTTTTGCCCCTATGATTATGTCACATGTCCTTAACAAGTATCTTTTACAGAACAACTTGCAAGACAATAAATGTACTTGATCATAAGGTAAGATCAAAAACAACTTTTTTCTTTCTTGTTGCCCAGTAGGGTAACTAAAATTAAGATTTATTTTCAAAGTTGCATTCCTGCACGAAATAAGAATGTGGTCCCCTATTATGTACAGTGTACTGGTGAATAAGCTAGTACTCAAGAACAACACTACATTTAATTGGCACTGATACTTCAATACATATTCAAGACACCGCTTAACTACTTTGTTTTTAGAGATTTTTTGTTTTTATTAAGTGTACCAATACACTAAAAATCACATTTGTGTACAACTAGAATACATAAGAAATAACCGCAATTCCCTCGTCTGAGCCCATTAAGTAATCCATATTTTGATAAATCAGATCATGTGTACAATATTCTGGCACTTGTGCTCAGTGCGTTTAAGTTCTGCTCCGTGAGCACAGATTTCTATGCGTGCGCGTTCTGGCTATTTGCATGCGTTTTTGTGTAACTATCAAAGATCAGTATTGATATTGATGGATACACTGGGTGTTTGTGTGTTAACAATCAAGACGTATGCAGACAAATTATAGATAGTGGGCTCAATCGATAGACTCTGTTAATTGACTAGTCTATTTCAAGTCACGTTTGTTTTTCCTTGCTGTTTGAACTTTACATTCAAACCCCAATAAACAAAGATCAAAGTGTTCACAAGTGCTTATACTTTGCAGAGGGTATGCCACAAATATATTCTACATAATAGCACATAAATTATCCAGAGTTTTGGTAAAATTGAAAGTCAAACTTTGATATCTGAGCTGCAGGATAGTACTTTAATGGAAAAATAGACGCCCTAGAATACCTTGTCTTGACCAGAGCCCTGCTATTTACCCTCAGTGTTTGATGATAATTCTAAGGCAACCATCTTTTTGTGTTTTTATCTTCAAAAAGTGTACAGCCAGACCAGCTGACCTCAAGTACCAGACCAATGCTCACCGATGGTCCACCATTCACAGCGGCCTGAGATTGGACGTCGGGATCCAGCTAGCCACTCCTGTCGCTGACCGCAGCCAGTATGGCCATCAACTACTAGTAAGTTATAGTCTGAAGTCCCCAGTTCTTTGTTTTTCTGAAATACAAATTTTGTGTTCTGCTGTGTTATAAGCTTCAAAATCTGTGTTCTTCGATTGCAAAATTGTACAAAACTTAATTATGACAAAGCAATTCACAGAGCAATCAAACTTAGCGCATATGCATTGATATAAGTGAGACTGTACAGAGCTGCCGTCTACTTGACTGTACAAATGGGGCTATAGGGCTGTTGTACTGCAGGTTTGAAGGGGGTTGGTGGGGGTGGGGGGTACTTGTTGCAAAAAAAAAAAACAATAATTTTTTCTTGGGAGTTTTGGCTTACAGCCAAAAAGTACACCTTTGTAGGTGGGGGAGGGGGGCAAATTGTTGTAAATCATTAAAAATCCTATGATTTGTCACTACCTCGAAAAATATAGGGGAGGGGCCCCGCTGTGGCTCCACCCCACTGTGTCTCCACCCCTTCTTTATACAATACCCCCACCCCTAAAAAACAATGAATAAAAATAAAACAAAATCTCTGAAATCTGTGTTCTCACTTATATTCCTTGTATTGACAAATATGTTCCTAATTTGTGTATACAATCTCATTTTGTCACCTTGCAAAATGCCTGTCGGAGTATAATTTTTTTTGTTTTTGTTTGTTTTTTGTTTGGTTTTTGTGCCCCAGGCAAAACTGACTCCAGTAACGCTCATGATAGAGGGCGCTCTTCCACTAGTGGACGGCCAACTGAGAAATGGAGGAGAATTGTTAGAAAGCCAACAGACAAAGGTATGTGCCAGTTAACTCTTAACGTGCGACAGAAATTACAGCTCTATGGACATTGTGTGTATTGTGTGGTGCAGATTTGTGACTTCGGCACTTTAGAGTTAAAAGATTCTTTCAACAAATCCTTACACTGTGTTTGCTTCATTCTCTGATCTGCACACCCTGATAACGAGTTAATGGAACAATTGTTTGGGCAGATTATTTTCTGCATTTATTCAAGTTTCAATAATATATACAAACTTCAAGAATTCATTTACAATTCATTTATAAATTCCAGTAACAAAGACACTTGACAATCATTTGATAATGTAAAAGACGAAAAAGAGACATAATTGACTAACTTGAATACTGAAACAAGATGATCATTTTTAAGTGACGGAAAGTATCAATACTTAATTAATTGCATTGTGGAAAATAGTTCATTACAATATTACAGTGTTACTTAAATACGATAATAACGAGTCTCAGGGATAGAAGAAAGCCAAGTGCAAATTCAGACAAGTTTTTTGGACTGGGATGTATTAGTTCATTTGATTGGAAGACTGAAATGCAGAAGGACCAACTGTCATAAGCGGTGCTTAATCAGATAGCGGCCCCAAAAGAGATGACGAGCTACGTGGATAAAATACTAAAATGGATGTCACTTGTATTTAAGAAAGTTTGGAAGGGAATTTGTAATAAGTGTCCTAAGGCTAGTATGTTTGATTATTGTGTTCGGTGCGTGGTGCGTGCAGAGTGCAGTGCAAGGGTTTGTGTTAGCAGGGATGAGTAAAAATCGATCGATATGTAACGCAAGTCCTCTTTTGTATTAATGATTGTCTGTTATCTTATATTAAAAATAATAAGAAGAAGAAGTTCACTAATGTAAACAGAGATTGAAATTTGAAGGAAAATGCCAAATTATTGGAGATTGATTTCATTCAATGATTGTATTGTGAAAGGAAATACTTTTTCATTACGGCTTTGAAAGAATAGAGGGAAGCGCAATGTTTTATATAGTCAGGTAGGGTATTCCAAACATCGGGACCGTGGTGCCTTATAGTG